>JASCZW010006916.1:0-78783 GCA_034211315.2 Aedes japonicus | reverse complement strand
ATAAGGATTTGACTTATTAATAAAAACTTTGATCGACTCACACATATTACATTTGACCAAATTGTAACGTACCCAGAAAATACCATACGTTTCATAATTTTCTTTGCGTACCTTCACTTCAACACATAGATCTACTCAAACATCAATCAAAGCTCTGAATTTGCTTCATTTACTTATATTTTTGGATCGCTATAGACCGTATCCCGTCAAACCATCGAATTCCCTTGATTCATTCGGAATCATCGCCATCTTGAAAAAAAAAGTTGAATATTCGAAGACAACCCCTCAGTTCGAATTAGTTCAACCCAAAAACTACTCAAAACGCTTGCACCCATTATTGATCTCAGCTCCAGCCAACAAAATACCGGCCGCATGACGGATCCATTTCCAAAGCTCACTTCAACCGTGCATTTTACGATAGGCTTAAATAAGATTCCGGAAGAGTAAGTACTTTATTTTTAATTAATTTAAATTACGGATAAGTACCCGGCAACAAAACATCGTCTCTCCTCGCTCCTTTTCACAAGCGAAAGATACCGCAAAGTGAACAGAACTACTGCCTTTCTCTTGATGAATCAGCAATAGAATCATTTGATGATGGCAATGATTATGCTCCGTCCGTTAATGACAAGACGGAGGATCCTTTCGTTTCACAACAAAACATTCCATTGGGGTGAAACTACTCAGGGCCAGAAATGTACGAGGTTGCAAACAATCGTAGAAATTTCGACCTTTTGAAATATAGCCACTGGTATGTTCCTTCCATAACTCGACGCAGACACGCACAGGGAGGGTGGGGGTGGCACTCGCAAAAGAATGATGAAAGGAAAAGCAAGTGGGTGGAAGTTGTTTTCTGGACTAGAAAGAAAAACCTCTTCATCCCTTTGAGTGCAAGTGTGTTTGGAAGGGCTGAATGGAGCTTTAGAATTATAAGCACATCGTAAATATTTATAATTCCAGCATCATCCCGGAATAGCTGGGTGGTGGCGCTGGTCAGCATCGTCGGGTGAGTTTTTTTACAGCACTGGAGGAAAAGGAAAAAAAACACGCCTACTAAGTTTTTTTGCGAACCATCTGAATGCAAAAAACAACTTGTGCAAAACGCTTGAAAAGGACAAACACGTCCTCAGCGAAGGACGGTGATGAGTTTTGAGCGATGATTATTCCACTGGAGCGAAACGAATTTAATCAATAATAACTTTTTCGATGAGCTCGCATGAGTGACGATTTGTTCAACCGAGTGCGACGACGATGGCATTGATTAGTTCACAATCAGAAAAAAAAGAGGAAAAACGATCATCCCTGTTCCAAGTCCTATTTCAATTTCTGATAGTGAGAATAGACAACGTGCATAATGTAGAGTGGCTATAAAAATGTTTGCTCCTAGTTATGGTAGAAGTGTTTGAGTACGTGATTATGACCCTGTTGTCGTCGTTGTCCATTAACGGCCATTAATCGTTCCTTTTAGCGCAGAAATTAAAATCAATTTCGGGTTCTCTAGAAGTATCATGCTTCAGGTCGTAATCTTAGGATTCGAATTCATTAATGCGCTCTATGCTTCACGAATAAAATGCTATCGGCATAGATTCCAATATGCTTCATTGAACCAAGTTATAAATTTAAATTTAATTCCAGCTAATTGAATTTCCCCGGCATTTATCATCCCTGTATGTGACACCTAGAACCCAATAACAAACGGCATCCTATTCACCGGCAACACATATAATCCCTTTGACTCGTCGCATTCGGTTCACTTAATTTAATTACAACATTCGCGTCCAATGTCAATTAACAGTCAAAACGAGTCCCCACCTTTCCATCCATCCTAGGCCCGAAGTCAACCGGTCATTTTCAACCGGCAATCAACTCCACCAACCGACCAATTCCACTGCAAAATGTGCAAGTGCGTGCACCTACAGCATGCCCATTAAAAGCCAGTCCTCCGCATACACGAAGTCCAACTGAGAAAATAAAATTTCGCCTAACTAACTGCCGGTCCTCCGATAACCATTACCCTTGCTGCCATACCGTACTCGTTGGGTTATACATGCATATTTAATAGACCCACAGAGTTGGGTCTAGTTCGATTCAAACGAGACAGTTCCTGCAGCAGTTGATATGTGCATTCGGACGCGCTTAATTCGCAATGATCAACTACTGCCCACCAATTAGGAGAGCCACGGAGCAAGTTTGAACTTTGGAAATCCGTTTCAAATAATGTGTCAATGTCAGTGGTCGTTTGCGGAAAAACCCGAGCGGAGAAATCGTTCCTCATCGTCCAATTATCGAATCGTTGGAGGTTGAAGGTTGTGCCGATCGTTTTGGAGAGAACCGAACCGAAAATGGGTCCTAAATATAGTACTACTGTTTCGGAACAAAGCCTTTTCGAATTTGTACATCTTCCACTTCTTTGGTTTTCAAGCTTTTTGTTGAAGCTGTTGCATTTAAGATTTCTAATGGTGGAATCACTCAAATTTGAGTTCATGTTGGCATAGACAAGTCGACAAATCAACTACATTCATCTGATTAAAGCCGTTGTTGTTAAGTTATCGACTCGTCAATCGCAATAAGATTAACTCAAATTAAAATGACTCTACTTTCAACCAAATTTGGCCAGAAACTACACAATTTCTTGTTAAGTAAAGCGATTGTTTGAAGTTCCGGGTGAGAAAAGAAAAGGATCTCAGATTTTATTTAATAGCGACCATATGGCTTGCTACGATGGATTCCATTGACGTTACAGGGTGAGAAAACATTATCTGTAATTGATGGTTTCTTCATAACTTTTGGCGTAGGACTACGTATTTGTATTCTATACTGGGGTACAATTAAAAAAAAACGAATTGCGACCGTCACAAAAAGTGGTCAGATTTTAAGCGTTAATATCTCAGTCGTTTCTTCGAAGATTTTCAAAAATTTTGCACCAATCGATCGGAAATATTTCTACGCATTAATAGAGGACTATGTTAATTTCGAGCCACATACTTTTGAAAAATGATGAACCTTGTATTAAAATGCATATTAATTAAAAGAATATTGCATTGTACTATCAAAATGGTTTTAAATTTAAAGGGTGTACGGAATCACATTACATCACGAGACAAGATTCAGCTAAACTCACCCATTGAACAGATCGTATTAAAATTTTCAGAGAAAAAACCTATTAAAGGGTGTCCTGATCAAAATTTGGTCAAACAGTAATGTGTGTGAGTCGATCGAAGTTTATTTTAATGAGTCAAATTCTTTTTCTTTTTCAAGTTCATTTATTATTGACTACAGGAGAAATGTTCAGCTAAACTTCCTTTCTACCGAATGGGAATTGCCGGGTCTTTCGTTTAACACCCGCCATAAGATTTTGTTCTGTCTCCTTGTCCACTTATTCGCCAGCGAACGCCAGTTTGCCTTGAACTGTTTCTCGCTCACTACAGCTTTTTGAGTCTTCTTAAGGTTCCGTTTGACGATGGCCCAATATTGTTCTGACGTGTTGGGAGGGTTCTTGTTTTTGGGCACCACTTGAAAGTTGTTGGCAGCATACCACTCCATGGCCTTTTTTCCGTAATGGCAAGATGACAAATCCGGCCAAAATAGAACGGAACAATTGTGTCGCTTCAGAAAAGGCAGTAGACGTTTTTGTGTTCCGGTCGTAATGTAAACGTTGCTCTTCAAGCCACAGGTACAGATGGCCTGCCACACCAGATATTTCTTCGCGAACTTTGACAGTATAATGTGCTTGAAAATATCTGCGACCTTTCCCCGTCCGGTTGCCGTATACAATTCCTGTCCAGGATCTGTTTAAAATCTGCCTTGACGTGAGTTTCATCGTCTTGTACCAAATCAAACTTCTTCAGCATCGTCGTGTACAATGTTTGCGATCGTGCGTTGGCCGTCGTGTTTTGTTCATCGTCGCGATTTGGAGTCACCACTTTCTTGTAGGTCGACAATCGAGCTCGTTTTTGATTCTATACACGGTTGAAGGCGCCACACCCAGCTTCTTTGCGACATCTCAGACGGAGAGGTTGGGGTTCCGCTCGAAACAGCGAAACTTTCGCAATGCGCATGCAAAATTTTGATGCGGTGCTACGCTTGCAACTTAATGAATGAAAGTTTAATAGAACTGGCACGTTTATAGTTGTTGTTGGGGCGCTGTTACTCCGGATTTATGATGGATTCGCTGCGAGAAAGTGTCCTTCGGATTCAACGTTGACTTCACTAGACCAGTGGTGCTGATAGAGAGCAGAACTTCCGCAAAAGATTCTTCCTGGGCTATTTTGATCAAGCTGGCTGTAGCTTCATCCAGTTCACCCGTAGATAGGAGTCCGAAACTCCTAGTTTCGTGATCATGCTTCTTCGCATTGCTGCAGAACCGTGCTATGTAGGCAGCCAAGTGAACTGGACTGTAGAGAGATGATCTTAATGCAAAAATGGTATTTTGCACGTCTGTAGGAAGCCAACCCGTCGGTCTTTCCGGGAGTTGTTCAGCGCTGAAGAGGTCGTAGGAGGTTCGAACAAGATTGGGCTAAAACTGGTTGGATTGTTGCAACCACTGAGGTCCTTGCCACCACAGCATGTGATCAACAAGTTGCACTGATGACATCCACAGGATTTGACATCTGCTGGGTTTTCGATACCTGGGATGTGTCCCCAACTCCCAGAAGCAGTGATTTGATTAATTTCCACCACGCGATTGCCAACGAACTTTATCCAACGAGATCGCGAAGCGGATAACCAATGGACGACAAATGAGGAATCTGTCCAGCAGAAGGGACGGGCCTGGATTTGTAGACTGCTTTCTACCTTTTCGAACAAATGGCTCAGATGAATCGCTCCACAGGGTGGCAAGCGAATAGTAGGATCAAGTTTTGACTTAGGACTACGCCTTGGTTTCCTATACTAGGGTACAACTTAAAAAAATCGCATTGCGACCGTCACGAAAAGTGGTCAGGTTTAGAGCGTTAATATCTCAGTCATTTCTCAAGAGACTTTTAAAATTTTTGCATCAGTTGATTGGATTTTTTTCAACGCCTTGAATTGTTGATTTCAGGCCAGATTCTATTGAAGAATTCATAAATGTTAAGCCTTGTCTTAAAAAGTATCTTTACCCCTTCAAGCCTAGAGGGTTATATATGGAATATGGCTGTATAAAATCACAGACTCAATAAAAGTGTGCAGTATCTTCGACAAATTTGTTTAAATTTAATTACTCTATCTGGAAAATATAAAACATATGAGTTTAAGGCAGAACTAGAACTTCTTGAAGAGAAGAAAAAAGGCTTATTTATAGAAGTAAAACTTTGTTTAAGAATATGGTACATATGTATATGCTTTATTAAATTCTCGTTGATAAACGTTAAATATTTTCGTATCTTTCTGGGATGTTCTTCATTATCCAAAATGTACTTGAGTTCAGAACTTCAGATCTACAGTAGCTTTTGGGATTATATAGGATTACGATAAGTATTCAAAAATATTGAATTAACCTTTTGGAAGGTCAAAAGTCTTTATTTGATAGTTTTGTGATGTACTAGGTCATCCAAATTGTCCTTGAGTTAAGAACTAAAGATCTACAATAGTAACTACAGCTTTTTGGACTACACAAAGTTACGCTACGTATGCAACCATAAACAACAGTATGAGATGAACTGGGATGATCTAGGTAATCCAAACTGTCCTTGAGTTCAGAACATAAGATATACATTTGTAACAGTAGGTTTTTCAGTATTCCAAGAGCCAATATGCATTTAATAATATTCATTGAATAGTGTGGAAGGTCAACTGACATAATGCGATAATCTTTGGATATTCTAGGTCATCCAAACTGACCTTAAGTTCAAAACATAAGATCTTCAGTTGCAACAGTAGTTTTTTGGGCTACATATAGTTATTATATGTATTAAATCATATTAAATGAACTTCTGGAAAGTAATCAATAATTATTTTATAACATTGTGATCCTCTTGGTAATCCAAGCTGTTCTGGAGTTTAGAACTTGTAATCTTCGGAAGTAACAGTAACTTTTTTGGCTTTTTTGACTTTATGAAGTAACGTCTTGAATTCAGCACGTATTCAGTGAATATTTTCGGCCGTAAAAATACACAAGATGCTAATCTTGAGATGGTCTTGGTCTTCCAAACTGTCCTGACGTTCAGAAATTAAGATTTACAGTTGTAACAGTAATTTTTACAAAGTAACATATTCTAACATATCCAATTAATATTTTGAAAGGGCAACAAAAATGACAAGGCAATATGACATCTGCTAGTTCATCCAAACTATCCGTGAGATCCGAACATAGGACCTAGAGTAGTTACAACAGCTTTTTGGGCTATGCAAAAATACGATGTGTATTGAAACATATTTAATAAATATCTTGGAAGAACAACAGACATTATAAGATAATCTTCAAATTTTCTAGGTTATCCAAACATTCCTGGGGCTCAAAACTAAAAATCTATAGCTATAACTAGAGCTTTTTGGACTAAAGAAAGTAAAAGTATGTATATGATGAAATTGAGTGAGTATTTTGCGAGGCAAACAGATGTATTGAGATATTTTGGGATGTTCAATGTCACCCAAACTGCCGTTGAGTCCAGACGTTAGAATCAACAGTCGTAACCTTAAAAGATGACGATATGTATTCGAACACATTCAATAAATCTTCTGTAAGGTCATCAGTCATTATCAAAGTTCTAGTTTTTCTTAAAACTTCAGAACTTGAACTTGAGTTCAGAACTTAAGATGCACTGAAGTAACCGTAGCCTTTTGGGCTTTACAAAGCTACGTAAAAATTTCAAACAAATGCAATGAATATTCTGAAACGTCCACAGACATCATAGGATAACCTTGTTAGTTTCAGGACATTCAAAATGTTCTTCAGAACATAAGGTCTACAATTGTAACAGTAGCTTTAAAGCCTTTGCAAAGTAAAGTTTTTTGGCAAAGAATATCCCAAGATTACCTCATAATGTCTGTTGTGCTTCTAGGACATTCATTGAATATATTTGAATACATATCATAACATTCTATAGCGGATAAAGCTACTTTTACAACTGTAGAGCAAGATATGGAATTTGAGGTCGAGAGCGAAATCCGAATGTCGTGAACGTATGATTCAGTTCGTTTAGGAATCATGAACAAGTTCTGCTGTGAATCGTAAGCAAGATTTGATCAAAAATCAATTCAATTGAAATGATAAGAAAATTCACTTGGAATAACAAGCACGATTGACTGAGATGTGTGATCAAATAGCTTGAGCAAGTTTTGCTAAGAATCTTAAGCGAAATTTGTATAGCATCCTGAGAGGGGTTTTTCCCGAATCCGTAGTTAACAAGTTAATCATTTCCTGAGAATCCCCATCAGAAATGACCTCGATGCTCTTTCAGATCGTTTGGGATCCATGAGCAAGGTTTGCTAAGAATCTTAAGCTAAATTTGTTCAAAAGCCTGGGTCTTGTGATTTGTTCAGCATCTTAAAAGGGTTTTGTGCAGAATCCGTAGCTTACAGTTCGATTCAAAAGCTGAAGAAATTTACTTGAAATCACGAGCTGGATCGACTGAGTTGTTTTGTCAGTTTGCTTTCATGAGCTTGTTTTGCTAAGAACCTTAAGCAGAATTTATTTCGAATCGTGAGAGCGTTTTGTTCAGAATTGGAATTGATATTCTTAGAAAATTTGTCTCAAATCCCAAGCAGGATTGACCGTATTGCTTCATCAGTACGATTGGATATCATAAGCTAGTTTTGAAAAAAAAAATCATACGTTAGATTTGGTCAGAATCCTGGGAGGGTTTAGTTCAAAATCCGTAGATTAGGATTTGATTCAAGTGCTGAGAAAATCCGTCTAGAATCCCAGCCTAGATTGATTGAGATGCTTGGTCAGTTCGTTTGGAAACCATGAGTATGTTTTGATAAGAATTATAATCATGGTTCGTTCAGAATCCTAAGAGCGTTGTTTACAGAATTGGATTTGAATGCAGAGAAAATTGGCTAAAAATCCTGAGGAGCACTGACTTGCTTGGAGTCATGACCAGATTTTTCTGAGAATATTAAGAAAGATTTGTTTAGAATCCTGAGAAGGTTTTGTTCTTATAAATCGGTTTGAATGCTGAGAATACCGAATAGGATTGATTGAGATGCTTTATCAGCTCGCAAGTTTTGCTGAGAAACTTACCGTAGTAGCACATTTGTTTCAAATCAGTAAAATTAACTTCAAGTGACCCAAATACGTCACAATTAAGTTACTACAACCAATTATGACAGGTTTGCGTTACTTGGGTAAGAAAATTTTGTTTAGAATCTTTAAAGAGTTTCGAATTAGAATTGGATTGAAGTGCTGATAAAATTTGCTAAGAATCACGAGCAGGATTGATTAAGATACTTGATCAGTTTGCTTGAGAATCGTTAAATAAAATTTGACAAGATACCTGAACATGATTTGTTCAGAATCCTGAGAAAGTTTTGTTCAGAGTCCATAGATTCTAATTCGATTAAACTGCTGAAGAAATTTACTTAATCGAATTCGGAACATGATTGATTTAGATGATTGGTCAGTTTGCTTGAGAATCGTGTTAAAAATTCGAATCAGTTTTTGAATCTGGAAGGATTTTGTTCAAAATACATAGCTTACAATAAGCTGGAAATGCTTAGAAAATTTGTTCATCAGAAGTAGGATTGACTGAGATGATTTATCAGTACACTTGGCAATGACGAGCAAGTTTTGCTCAAAATCTTAAGGAAAATTTGCTCATAATCCTGAAAGGGTTTAATGTAGTTCAGAATTCGATTGAAATGCTCAGAAAATTCTCTTAGAACCCCGAACAGGATTGACTGAGTCGCTTTATCGGTTGCTTGGGACTCATGATCAAAGCAAGATCGATCAGGATTGACCCGCTTGAGAATCATGAGCAAGCTTTGCTAAGAATCTTAAGAGAAGATTGAATTTTGTAGAATCCCTGATTCGATTTGAATGCTACAGAACCCGCAACAGTATTCACTAAATGTCTTTACCAGAACGCAAATTTTGCTGAGAATTTTAGGAAAGATTTGTTCAGAATCCCAAACGAGTTTCGTTCAAAATCCGTACCTTAGAGTAAGATTGAAATGCGGAGAATATTCGCTCAGAGCACGAGCAGAATCTACTGAGATACTCTATTGGTAAACTTGGATTCATGAGCAAGTTATGCTAAAAACCTTAAAAAAGATTTGTTCAGATCCCTAAGAACGCGTAGCTTCGAATTCGATTTAAATGCTGAGAAAATTATCTTAGAATCCCTGGCAGTATTGATTGAAATGCTCTATTAGATCGGTCGGGAAGCATGTACCAGTTTTGCTAAGAATGTTAAGAAAGAATTTTGGAGAATTCTCGGAGGGCTTTGTTAAGAATCCGTAGCTTACAACTCGATTGAAATACTGCGAAAAGTCACCTCAAATCACGATCAGGATTGACTGGGATCTTATATTAGTTTGTACGCTGCTAGCAAGTTTTACTTAGAATCTTAAGAAAGACTTGTTTAAAGTTCTGAGAGTGTTTTGTTGGACACCCGTAACTGAAAGTTCTATCAAAATTCTGAGAAAATTCAATTATAATCAGAATTGACTAACATGTTCGTATGGATACATTAGGGACAAGTTTACTTGATATTCTTAAGAAACATTTGCTTAGAACCCTATGACGGTTCGTTCAATTCCCGTAGTTTTGATGTCGATTTAAATTCTGAGAAAATCCTCTCCGAATCACGAGTAGAATCTTCTGAAATCTTGGAAATCATGAACAAGTTATGCTAAAAATCCTAAAAAGAATTTGTTCTGAACCCCGAGAGGGTTTTGTTCAGAACACGTAGCTTAGAATTCGATTTAAATGCTGAGAAACTTCTCTTAGAATCCCTAGCAGGGTTAACTGAAATGCTATATCAGTTGGCTCGGGAATCATGGACAAGTTTTGCTAAGATTCTAAAGTAGGATTTTTTGGAAATCCTGAGAGAGTTTTGGTCAGGATCCGTAGCTTACAATTCGAATGAAATGCTGAGAAATTCCAATAAGAATCACAAGCAGGATTGACTGGAATGTTTTATCAGTTTGTATGGGAATCATTAGCAAGTTTTGCTTAGAATCATAAGAAAGGCATATTCAGATTTCAGAGACAGATGTGTTTGGAATCCGAAGCTGTTAATTCGATTTATATGCTGAGTAGACTCGATTAAAATCATAATTGACTAACATGTTCATATGGGAATATTAGGGGCAAGTTTAGTTGATAATCTTAAAAACATTTGTTTAGAATTCTATGAGAACTTGGTCAAAGCCCGTAGCTTTGAAATCGATTTAATTACTGAAAAAATTCGCTTAGAATTTCAAGCAGGATTGTCAGAGATGCTAGATCACTTCGCTCAAACTGAGCAAGATTCGTTTGTGACTGTAAGCTGGGGCCGTATTTTGGATCTCGAAACGAACGACTTTTTGTACGAACGCTTTTGAGAAAAAGTTCTTCGTTTCGAGATCCAAAATATGGCAACCTGGTTTTCTTAAAATAAAAAAAATACTGAGCAAGACATGCTCATGAATGCTCTACAGAATGCTGAACAGGAAATACTCAGCATCATAGGCTGAACCAGTTAAAAAAGTTTTACCAGGAAATGCTCAAGACTGACAGCAAAACTCATTGATGATGCTGAGGTGAATTAAATTCCCAGCAAGTTTTACTCAGAGTCTTAAAAATCCTTCTTCCAAAACCAGAAAAGTTTTGCTCAAAATTCGGAATTGAAATTCCTTGATGCAAATTTTGATCAGAACTTTCAACAGAAAGTTTTAAGAATCCAGATCAGGCCACTCAAGTTTCGGTCACAGAGAACAGACGTTCATCTTCGATCTGCTACTTGTGTTAAACTTTAAACCGACATTTTAAATGTATGTCATTCGCTGTTTTTTGATAATCAGTGGTCAAATACTTCAGCATCAGAAAATTCATGTATTGAATTACCAGAAAATAGATGACTCGATAGTTATGTACTGTCCAAGGATGCGCGTACTCCATCACTTTCATCATATACTACGTATGAGGACGAACGATAGGTAGTTGAACATTGCAGTTTTTCACGAACAACCTCAATATCGCAGCTGATTGAGCTGCAACTGCACTCACAAACTCCAAACAGATCGGGTAACAACACATTCTCTAGATATAATCGCTTTTCGTTGTATCCAACAACTTCCGGCGCCGTACCGGTTGATTAATGAATTGGCCTATGAATCACGAGTGTTGATGTTTTGGAAATCTTCCAAAATCGATTGTAAATTCAAAGCTGGAATTCGTAAATTTTCACCCGAAGAAATACTTATTATGTTTTTTCCCGATACCGATTGTTTTGTTTTGAATTTTGACAGCAACGTTTCCAAACGTCGTGTTGCGTAGGAAGTAAAAAAAATCACTGGCAACATGATTCAACATAACTTAGGCAGTCAGGAAAAAGATGGCGTTAGTGTTTCAACACTAACTTTTATACACGTTTTTCGAGAAAAAGTATATGGACATCAATGTCTGTTCTCTGTGATTCGGTGACATGATGGTAAGTTAGAAATAGGATATCATTTTTCACACTTGTTAATCTTGAGAGGATTTCACGAATGATCTAGATCCAATCGATTTCCAGGTTTCTTAGCTCTCAGAATTGGTTCCTCATTCTTCCTTCGTTTAACGCCAGGAAGTTAATGCTATTCCAAAACCAATTTTCCACTGTGCATCATTCGAACCTGTATCCAACAACACGCGTTATAATTTTCTGGTTCAAACATTTTTTAAAGAAGTAGGTTCGTAGGTGTCGTGATTCCTCTGATCATCGTCATCAGCGTAATCCATATACTATACTATACATGCTATACTCTCTACAGTAGGCACCCTTTTTATTTAGAATTTTGTATAAAAATACTCGTTTCAAAGGATTTCGTTCTGCAAAAGTTATGTGAATTATTTTAATAATAAATTTATTGAAACCTCGCTAAAAATTTCATTACAAACTTCCACCATAACATAATAACAAAAACGTTGCAAAAATCATTCATTTGCGTTTCGCTTGGTTCACTATCATGCAAAATCCTGAAAATTCTCCTCTCATCTAAAAAATTATCCAAGTAAACCACATTTATCTGACGTCTTCCTTTCGAACTTCCTCTTTCCAGATCACAATCGAACCGGCTTACTTCTATCAACCGAAGAGCTGCTCCTTAGCAACAGGAATAACTAATCCTGGCTGCCCACCACGACGGACCAACCACAATCGCCAGCCCGGGGCTTCATAAATCATTAGCATGAGTTCCTACCGGTGGACGGTGCACCAGCAACAAGGGACCCCAACGGCGGCCGGTACCAGTAGTGTCATAATTTACAACCAATACAGCAACAATCGCATTGTCTGAGCAAACAAACGAACGCAAGAGGTGCGACGAAGAAGAGTCTACGCAAGAAACCAAAAACAACCAATTTCAGTGTTTGTGATTTATTTATGTCTCCTTGTTCAGTGTAAATAGTTACAAAAAGGTGAACCGCTTCAAAGGTTGAACGAGAAAGATCGGAAAAAGAAGTTTTCGTCTTCGTTAGTTCATGTTACCATTATAGTTGTTGAAGTTGTAAATAATCTCCGTTGTTTTGTTGAACGTGATTGTAAACGTGTTGCGCAGAATTATTGCATCGCAGCCAACCAGGAAGTTTCGCATCAGTGCTAGTCTACAGGCGGTTTTTTTTTCCTCACTGCTGCAACGCCATCGGGAGCATAAGTGGAAAGTGAAGCGAAGAAATTAACGAGAGAAGTTGTACATCGGTTTGTCGAAGTACAAGAGAAATAGTGTGTAAGAAAAAAAAGTTTTGCCAACAGCGAATCAACACGTGCCTGTGACTTTAACAGTTGGAAAAGTCATCCCACTTCAACCGAAGGCCCGAATAGAAAACCAACTCAGAATGGAAACGGAGGAAATTATCAAGCTCGTCGACGGGATCTACAAGGTTAGTTGAAAGGCCATTTTCAAATTAACTCTAAGTCCTAGTTAATCATTACCATCACACGTCTGAACACGGACCGTGCAAATTCCAACCATCAGACAATAGTCACACGATGGAAAGTCTTCCTTCTGTTTGTAATCTATAGCAGTCACATCATCATAATCATCATCAACAGAGACGACGACGACGACAGCAAACAGACAAAAGCTGCAGCAGCAAGTCCCACTGAACTAGTTCGAGAATGTCAATGGCGACGGCTGCGGCAGCGACTTAATGCCATCAAGATGAAAAATGACACTCCCATATCTCTTCATTTCCTTCTATGAGCAGCACAGCACAAATGGCACAATTTCCACCGCGCTCACCGTATGTGAATCGGTTTCGTTCCTTTTCCGAAAGCGTTACAAACCCGGCGACTCCTGGTCCCTTCATACGAGCAATTGTCCACACCGGTAGCGTTCTTCTTTTGGATGATGTCCACAGTTGGTATTGCGATGACTTGTTCCCAGGCAGAAACTTGGCTGACTGACAACAGCGGGGGAAAATGGTTGGAATTTTTCCTTCGCGAATCGGGTCCGCCCCGTGTCATTCGTGGCTAGTGATAGTTGGGGTACATAAAGGGTTATTCGAGGGTGTAGTCAAGAGTCGCACCGACCAAAAGTAAACCGGCTCGCACAAACAGGCATCTTATTCGTGATAATGTTTTGTAAAAACCCTACCAATGACTGTGTTGGAGTATTTTTCATTTTATTTTTATTCCAGCTGGGATAAAAGCGCACATTTTACCGGGTCCAACAAAATCGTGGGCAGTTGAAGGTTACACTAAATCAGCAAATTTCTTTCACTTTGATTGATGACTGCTACGCTGAAGTCATTGCATGAGAAATGCCAAGAATTTTCAACCGATCTGAAGTAAGAACAATTTGGAGAATTCACCTGCTCCGAAACGTGAGCGACTTTATAAGCCTATTGTGATAAAATTGCGTAAATAATCTATCTATCTATCTTCTTTCTATGTATAACCACGAATGACACAGCAATGGATTAACTTTTTTTTTATGCGGTTTGTCTAGATTTCCGACAGGTTTATATCAAGGAAAAAAAAAGAAAAATTTACTGAAAAGTGAAAAAATACACGTAAAAACCAAATGGTCATTTTCTATGGGAATATCATAAATAATAGACAGCAAGAAGGCGTTCAAAGCTCACATTAACGTTGAATTTGGCAATTCCGTTAAATTAATCAAATACATATGCAAATATGTCACGCAAGGAACGACATGGCAGTTTTTGCTGTAACTGATGCAAATACGAACGACGAAATCCCACAACATCAATTGGGACGATATATTAGCGGAATTGAAGCGATATGCCGAATTTTCTCATTTGCCATTCATGAAAGATTTCCGAATTTGGTTCATTTGGTAGTTCATCTCGAGAAAATGGTCAACGCATATATTTCACAACTCATAACGCAAAGCGCCCAACAACCACCTTCTACTACTTTGACAAGTTTCATCATTACTTGTCAAGCTGATGATTTTGCAAGAACGTTGCTTTATGCTGAAATGCCAAGATATTATACTTAGAATGAATCATCCGAGGAAATTTTAACGGCGCAAACAAGGACAGACAATTGATGGTCATCCGAATGTGTCTTCGACAGATGCTTTGGAGCGGATTTATCCAGTGCACCCCAGCAATGATGAATGCTGCTTTTTACGTTTGTTATCAGCTAATGTTCGTGGACCGACATCATTCGAAGCTTCGAGAACATTCAATGATGAAGTGTGTTCGAGATATCGTGAGGCATGTAAAAAGTTACAATTGCTAGAGAATGCTACATTTTTGGAAATACACAATCACATAATGTTGTAGTGTAAGGCAGTCTTGAACGTTTGTCACAACCATATAAATTTTTACGTCGTCAGCATAAAATAATCGGCAAGCTGGTGGCAGCACTGAAGAGAGTTCATTGATGAAAATGTTAAACAGTAGAGGCCCCAGGTTGCTTCCTTGTGGCACACCTGATAAATTAGTAAACGGTTCAGAGGATTTATTTCCAATCTTAACAATCAGTTTCCGATCTGCTAGATATGATCTGAACCAGCTGGTCAATGATGATGCGATACCTAATCTATCCAGTCGTTTGAGCAAAATCTCATGATCAACACGATCAAAAGCAGATTTCAGGTCGGTATATACAACGTCCACTTGTGTTCCATGATCCATTGCGCGCACGCAGAAAGAAGTAAATTGGACGAGATTCGTAGATGTTGATCTCTTGGGATAAAAACCATGTTGATCCAAAGAAATGTGGTTCTTACAGGAAGCAAACAGCATATCATTAATGATGATTTCAAATACCTTGGAGCAGGTGCACAGCGACGTTATTCCACGATAATTCTCGATGTTTCGTTTATCACCTTTTTTATGCACAGGGAACATGATGGAGAATTTCCAGCTAGAGGGAAATCTTTGCTGCTGCAAAGAGGTGTTGAACAACAGTGTCAAAGGATGAGTCAGAGCATCACAACATCTCTTCAAAATGCATGAAGGGATACCATCATGGCTAGGTGAGGAGGAATATTTCAGTTTGTTGATGGCAGCTTCAACGTTCTGAGGAGTGACCTGGACATTTCCTAGTGAGCAGACATCGCGCGGTGTTTCTATACATGCATTTTCGACTTGAGCAGGAGATGACGTGGTGTCATTGAAAGCAGACTTGAAGTGTTCAGCAAACAGATTGCACTTATCGGATGCAGTACTGGCGAGATCGTTACGTAGAAACATCTCAACTGGTAATCCATTATCCTTACGTTTGGAGTTCACGAATTTCCAGAAACTTTTAGGATTTTTTCTAAGTTTCTCTTGCATACGTAGAGTATAACGTTTGTACAAGAAGCAGTTGTAAGTCCGATATCTGCTACTTGCTCGATTGAAAGCCTGCTTAGCGAGTGGGCAACGAACTCTACAGTAATTTCGAAGTGCTCTCGATCTCATACGCTTTAAATGTCGCAGGTGTGTATTCCCCAAGCCGGTTTTTGATTAGGTCTCCGCATAGGGACATAATCAGCGATAATGGTATGCATTATGCAGAGTGAAACAACCAACAGCGTCATCAACATTTTCCATGGATTCCAAATTGGACCAGTCCGTACAAAAAAGTGCTGCTTCCTCATGCTGCGAAATCAAAACTCGGTTCATCAAAAACATCTTCAAAATCGATACCTCGAGATACGTTGACTTCGACTATAAATGGAGGATGATCGGCGTCGAGAAGTGATAAAGGTTCCGCAGCAGCAGATAACGTGCATCGCTCGAGTGTCATCTCACATGCCAAAGCTAAATCCAAATAGCGACCGTTTCGGTTGCTGATTGTGTTGATTTGAGTTAAGTTATAAAAACTGAAGCCATCAAGTAACGCAGCACAAGCAACAGAGATGTGCGACTGCAAGGCATCTACAGTAGGATGACCGTTCCTCGAAGAGTCCCAAATTAGGCCAGACTGATTGTAATCACCAAGAAGAAGAAAGTGATCGTTGGCCCCAACGTTCGAGATAACTGCTCCAATAGAATCAATATGGTTTGCTATGCTGCTTAAATCAGCTTTTCGGTTAGGTGGAAGATATATAACTCCGATGCTAACGGAACAGTTAGGTAATTTCAACTTTACCCAAAGCTGCTCGAGTGAAACATTGACAGGAGTTGGATCAATGCAGCAATTCAGATCGGCTGATACAGCAATCAGTACACCACCGCCACGAGACTTTTGGCTGTTTGTTTGGCTGCGGTCGTTTCTGAAGACGGTATAGGCATTGCCAAATAATTGCGATGAAAATATTTGCTCATTTAACCATGTCTCAGTAAATACGATGACATCATACTGTGATTCAGAGGTAGCGAGAAAAACGTCATCAATTTTTGTCCGTAAACCTCGTACGTTCTGATAGAATACACTCAACTTATCGTCGATACCGCTGTTCACTATTTTATTGCAGATCGCTGGCGGGAATGGCTCGACTACGGTGAGGGGATCGAGGGCTTCCACAATGCTATTCTCGGTGCGTCCCGGTATTCGGCTAACACTAGTTGTTTCTTGAGGTGCTGTTTTCAAACTTCCTTGAAATAAGCTGGAATCGGAGAGCGAATCAGGTCTTGTCGAGCTTGTAGGAAAGTTGTACTTGCCTGTAGTTGCGTTTTGGAAGACCCTTTCCCACACCCATACGTAGGGCCGGGACGGCTGCAGGTCGCTGGCGGGAATGGCTCGACTACGATGGGGGCTCAAGGGCTTCCATAGTGCTGAGTTCCGTGCGTCCCGGTGTTTGGCTTAAAAACCATGCGTGTGAAGGTGCATCCAAAACCGGTAGAAATATGTTGGAATCGGAAAGCGAATCAGGTGTTGTCGGGCTAACAGCAAAATCGTACTTGCCTGCAGTAGCGTTTTGGAAGACCCTCTCCCCACACCCACACGTAGGGCTGGGACGGCTGCAGGTCGCTGGCTGGAATGGCACGACTACGGTGGGGGATCGAGAGCTTCCATTACACTAAATTCGGTGCGTCCCGGTGTAAAAACAAGTGGTTGAATGTCATAACGTGGAGCATCAAATCGTTTTCCTTTGCAAATTATTAACGCTGCATCGCAACTACCGGTGGAGTACCCGTTGTTGGCGTCAGAAATATAGCGGAGGGCTTCCGAAATTTTGAGTTGAATATTCCTCAAACTCACGGAACATTATGCCTTCCGGCCAAGTCGAAGGGTCAAGCGCGTTTGTCTTCAGTGAAGGGTCCAAACCAATTTTGAAGGAGATGAAGGTCATGTTGCTTGTATCTCTCCCTTTGGCCACCAGTTTGATAACCTCTGGGTCTTGGGTCAAATCAAGGTTTGCTCGAATCAATGCCAAAATTTCCTCGTTGGTGACATCAGGACGTATTCGAGACAAATAGAGCCAAAATTTGTTCACTGGTTGAGCGGTGATTGAAACGGATACTGTATTCTGGTCAACATGCTTGGAACCAGATTGACATTCGAACGCCTTTTGCTCTAAATCAGGTCCACGAGGTCGTTTGGCAGCTCGAGTTTGTCCGATTTGGGGCCATTGCCTGATCGCTGGTGATTGCATACACGGTTCGGGCTTATGCGATAACATCTTTATCTCCGTATGTAAACTACTGATTGCCTCAGTGAGATACACCAATGGAGATTTTTCATCAGCCGCCTTAGTAATAGAACGGAGATGTGAATTTTCAAATAGCTCAGCACATTTATCGCACATCCAAAACAAGTTTTTGCGATGCGGCGTGAAATAGCCTAAAAGTGCCCGTGACACATTTGAACATGTCATATGGAACATGCCACCGCAGTATCCTCGGCATGTGACAAATTCTATGCCAGTAATCGCTTCATCGCACTTGGCGCAATTTTTGATTTCACTCATCGCTACACACGTGGTTTATCGTAATCGCCTTAAAGTATGTACACGCAATACAGCCACAACAGCACAACGGGGACGGAAATTTACTCCAAACAATAACAATGGTGACGATTATTTGCCAGAAGATAAAAGGCAAACGAATGAAAACGATGAAACGATGAAACTGCAAATTGCGAATGGTACGGCACATACAATGATCGATGCTATCAACAGTTCGACACTAAACAATCAATTATATCACTTCGTCAACAAATAAAATCGAACAAGTGTCGAAAACACAACTTAAATTGTAAAATCGAAGGCGCGAAACAAAGCACAGCTAGCACACATATCAACATGTTTTCCTTCAAATCCAATAGACTTATGACACAAATTCAAGGACGATATGGAGGATGATATTTCACATCGGATGCGTCGCTTAACTTCAAATCCAGATATGCAAATTGCCGTGGAATTATTGACACAATTGGGTATGATTTCGTCCGATCGTCCAATGCTGTGTTAAATGCTGTGTATTCAATCAAAAATCGCAGCGCAAGCAACAATACAACAGTGAAGAATTGAGCAAAAATATGTGCATAAATGTCCCAAAATGGAACCAACAGCAAAAACTTGTTTAAGACAAAATAATGACAGTTATCAATGATGCACCTGAAGGCACGGGGAAAACATTTTTTTTTACAACTCTTCTTTTAGCAACAACACGGTCGCAGGTGAGTTCACCTTAGCCCTGGCATCTTCAGGAATCGCTGTTACGTTGTTGGATGGCGGACGAACGGCATAGTCTGCTCTGAAGGTCCCACTGAAAATACAGATCTATGAAAATCCGACATGCAATATATCCAAGACATCGCTGATTTTCACCAGACACTCTCAGTCATTCCAAGATCAACAGCTGCTGATGAAATCAACGCGTGTCTGAAATCTTCTAATTTGTGCCGGGTCGTAAAGACACTCTGACCTTAAACTGACCTTAAACATAGGGGTTCAGTTGCAAAATTATCAAAACGCGGATATAATTTCGAAGACATTAGACAGGCATTGGAAATAGGAAAATCGTAGTAGGCACTTTAACAGGGCTAACTACGTTGCCGAGTGAATTTTTCAATTTCACTGCAACAAAACAAGAACAAATTCAAAGACTTTTTCCGAGTATCCTGCAAGAACCACATTTGGCTGAGCGCACGAGCAATATTGGCTCCCAAAAATAAAAACGTCAACGTTCTCAATGTGGCCACTTGAAACGAAATTTCAGGAATAGTTGTTCCGTATAAATCGGTGGATGAATCAAGACGAAATGAATTACTCAACAGAATATCTGAATTCTCTAGACTTGACAGGTTTGCCACTGCATAATCTTCAGCTGAAAGTCGGTTCAGTGATGATGATGCTGCGCAATATCAACCAACAACGGCTTTGCGATGGCACCAGACATTTCGAAGAAAAGCTGATGAACGTGATCGACGCAGCCATTAAAGTGGGAAAATATGAAGGCGCATACGTTTTGATTCCACGAATTCCCATGGTCCCGAATGATTTGCCGTTTAACTCCAAGCGTCTTCAATTTCCGATCCGAGCTTTTGCAATGACTATTAACAAGGCACAAGGACACTGGAAATTTGCGGAATCAATTTGGATTATCCGTGTTTCTCACACGGCCAACTTTATGTCGCCTGTTCACGTGTTGCCAAACCAGCAGCGGTGTTTGTATACGCATAAAACGGTAAAACTAAAAACGTTGTTTATAATAACGCGTTGCAATAAACAGCAACACATATTGTACAATACAAAAAATCATCACCTAACAGTAAAAATTTTACTCCTAATAAATGGCATTGAAAACTTATTGCAATTAAACGTCATCATTCATAATTCCTTCTCCAATTTTCCAATAAGTAATTTTATTATACGCAGGATAACGTCTGCCGGGCCAGCTAGTGAAGAAATATAAATATTAAAGTCATATGGCGGGATTTACACAAACAAAGTAAAAAACGCTTCTTTGCCCTGAGGAACAAACATTTTGAAAATATTGTGTCAGAATTAGATCCGAGCTCCAAACCTTTCTGGAAACCCTGTAACATTTTGAAAAAAACTCAAAAGCCTATACCAGCGCTTAAGGAAGGCAATAAAATGTTGCTCACAAATGCGGAAAAGCTAAAAAACTTGTTAAGCAGTTTAAGAACTCCCAGAATTTCAGTTTGGGTCTTATTAGTCCTATTTATGATCAAGTTTCCAGGGAGTATCTGAATATTTTCTCTCAAAAAATATTTTTATTTATTCTTGGGGAACTGATTTGGATGAAGAAAAAACACCAGGTGATGATGGAATTTACTATATCCTTATTAAAAAAAAACTCCCTGAGGGTACCTTGTCTTTTTTGGTAAAACTATTCAAAAAATATGGGAAAATGCAAAAGTCGTACCTATTTTGAAGCCAGATAAAAATCCAGCTGAAGCTTCTAGCTATCGATCAATCAGTTTGTGTTCTTCAAGAAGTAGGCATTTTGAAAAACTGTAAGGTAAAGCCCCATGGGGTAGTTCGGAATGATGACATAGGACTACGCAACTAAAGCTAAGGAATTTATATTGTACAATGCAATGTTTTCCGGGCGTTATTATACAAGCAATAAGGTATGTTCTGATGAAATTGGTGGCCAATAACACAAAAATGATTGAAAAAAGTAGGATATTTTTTTAGATGTGCCAAGTCGTCAAAACTGGAGTTCAGAACTTATGATCTACAGTTGTAACACTAGCTTTATGTGCTTTACAATGTAATGATATATGTTAAAACATATTCGATAAGTGTCATGGAAGACCAACAGACATTATGAGATAATCTTGAGATATTCATTCCAAACAAACTAACTTAACATTGTATAGCCCATAAAGCCACAGTCACAATTGTAGACCTTATGTTATGAATGACCAAAAACTTACAAGCTCATTCTATGATGTCTGTGGACGTTTCCGAATATTCATTGAATATTTTTGAATAGTTATCGCCGTTTTGTATAGCCCAAGAGCCTACGGTTACTACTGTATATTTTAAGTTCTGAACTCAAGTAAATTTTTATGAACTTGAACATCCCTATATAATCTGATAATGACTGGTGACCTTACAGCATTTACTGCTGAATGTGTCACCTTTCATAGGTTATAAAGCTTATGTTGCGACTATAGATCCTAACTACTGAACTCAAGGGAAGTTTTGGTGACCTAGAACATCCCAATATATCTCATTATAAAGGGTGTCCACGATGAAATTGCCACACACAAAATTGATTCGCAAAATTCGAGTTTTCGTCCGATTGCCATCAAATTTTCAGGGATTGAGAAATAACTATTAAACTTCATTTTACCATTTTACTCGTATTTTATTTACAGTCCATACGCAAATGCCCGCACCTTGGCCTTAACCCCGGCCATAAGATTCTGCACAACCTGTGAATCAACCGTTTTTTGCATGTAAACCCATACTTTCTTCAGTTCCTCGACTGTCTTCACTACCTTAGGTCGTTTAAGAAGGTGCTGCTTCATAATCGCCCAATACTTCTCGATGGGGCGGAGCTCCGGAGTGTTGGGAGGGTTGAACATTTTCGGCACGAAATTGACCTTATTGTCCGCATACCACTTCAGCACGTCCTTGGAGTAGTGACATGAGGCCAAATCCGGCCAGAAGATTGTTGGGACGTTGTGAGCCTTCAGGACAGGAAGCAGCCGCTTCTGGAGGCACTCTTTTATGTACACCTGTCCGTTCATCGTGTCCTGGGTCACGAAAGGTGCACTCCGCTTCCCGCACGTGCAGATGGCTTGCCAAACCAGGAATTTCTTCGCAAATTTGGACATCTTTTGAGTGCGGACATGCTCCGGAACGCTGAACTTATCCTTGGCCGTGAAAAACAGGTTGCCGGGGATCTGTTTGAAGTCGGCCTTCACATATGTTTCGTCGTCCATGATGCAGCATTCAACTTTCGTCAGCATGTTGAGGTACAACTTCCTGGCACGGGTTTTGGCGGACTTTTTCTGCTTCTCGTCGCGATTCGGGGCCTTTTGTACCTAGCCTTAGTTTTGGCCTTCTGGACAAAACTGCGGCTTAGGTGCAGCTTCTTAGCCACATCCCGAACGGAGGCGTTCGGATTTCGGTTGAAGGCCCCAACTACGCGGTTGTGATTTTTGGTGTTGTACGGAATACTTTTTCCTTCACTTCTGGGCTTCCGATCGGTGGTAAACCGTTCCTTGAACCGCTTAATTCGCGATTCCCGCTGGAATTCGCGATTCCCAACGTTTTAGCGATGGAACGATGCGAGAGATCCTTGTTCTCGTGATGAATGCGCAAGATTTTATCACGCACGAGCTGTTCTTTCGACTCCATTTCCGCGAGTTTTGATCACAGGACTTTAAAACTTGCAGGAATAAATGCACTATGAACTAAATCCACCCAAATTTTCATTAAATTCTACCCAACGGTTAAAAAGTTAGAGCAATTTCATAGTGTGGCAATTTCATCGTGGACACCCTTTATCTGTTTACCTTAAAAAAAACTCACTTAAATCTGCTCACTTAAATGCACATTGTTTCTTTGTTTGGCCTAGGAAGCTACAGTAACAGTTGTAGATTTCAGTTTCGAATTCCAGGATAGTTTAGATAGTCTAGAAGTTCTAGTAATAGAAGGATAGTTTTGACGACCTAGATGATCTGAGAGTTATAAAATATTGACTGATGACCCCCCCTCTTATATAGCTACAGTTACAACTGAAGATCTTTTGTGTTTAGCTTAAGGACAGTTTGGATGACCTAGATTATCCCAAGATTGTCGCATTATGTCTGTTGACCTTCTACACTATTCAATGGATATTTTTAAATACATATTATTAATTTGCATACTCCAAAAACCTATTGTTACAACTGTAGATCCTACGTTCTGAACTCAAGGATAGTTTGGATGACCCGAACCATACCTGTTTATCTCGTAATGTTTCTTAACGTTCTAAAATATTCACTGGATATGGAATACGTAGCGTTGCTTTGTATAGCCCAAAAAACTAAAGTTACAACTGTAGATCTTAAGTTCTGAACTCAAGGACAGTTTTAATAACCTAATACATCAGAAAATATTCAAATAATGAATGTTTACCTTACAAAAAGTCCATTTAATATGTTTAAATACATATCATGATCTTAATTGCTACTGTTACACCTGAAGATCTGAAGTTCTGAACTCAAGTGCATTTTGGATAACCTAGAACATCCCAGAAAGATACAAAAATATTTAGCGTTTATCATCCAAAATTTAATAATGCATTTGTACCATATTCTATAACAATGCTTCATCAATAAAAAACTATTAATAAGGCATTTATATTTTCTTTCTAAACTTCTTCATATTCAGGATGTTCTAGGTCGCCAATTAGACCTTTAACTCATATGTTTTGTTTTAGATTCCAGAAAGAAAAATTGATGTGGAACAAATTTGCCAAAGATAGTTTACACTTGTATTCAGTCTGTGATTTTATACAGCCATTTTCCTTTTTGGGTCATATATATGATCCCTTAGGCCTGAAGAGGTTAATATGTTTTTTAAGACAAGGCTTAACATTTCTGCATTCTTCAATAGTTTGTGGCCCGAAATCATCACTGTTATCTATTGGCACTAATGCGTGGAAATATTTCCAATCGATTGGTGCAAAAATTGTGAAAATATTGTGACGGTCGCAAAACCAGTTTTTTTTTTTAAATTTTACCCCAGTATAGGAAACCTGACCTACATCGATAATAGTTTTGAATAGAATGATGCTTCACATCAATACAAACTCAATTTCACCATGCAAATTCAACTACGCATCAACTTTTAGAGTTACAAGTTTAATTCGTTCAAACAAAGCTGACGGCTGCTCTACTGGCTGCTCTTCTAGACATAGAAAAAAGCATTCGACAGTGTTTGTTAAGAAGGTTTGATTGCGAAATTTTCCGCTTTATATCATGAAATTAGTCTAATGCTTTTCAAACTAAACTTACAATATTCCAATACAAGCCTAGAGGTACAGTTTTTAAACCAAGTAATAGTCATATAGTCACTGTGGTCGGAATTCCAATATCTTGGTCTAATCAAGTAAAATATCTTGGACTGATACTTGATCAAAAATTAGCGTTTAAAGATCACATTGAGGGCATTCAAACCAAATGTAATCAATATATTCAATGTTTATATCCTCTTATAAACAGAAAATCCATACCTTGTTTGAAAAAAATACTTCTTATATTCAAACCAATTTTTTTGATTTTGGTTCAGTACTAATGAATTATATAGTTTTTCAAACGTTGAGAGTCTAGAAGAAATGTCCAACAAAATAATCAATAATTTTAGACAAATAGCATTGAAATATAAAATTGTAATCAGTTCTCTCAATACATAAGACATAGTTTTGAGAAACCAACTGTTGTTCTTACACGCTGGCAAAAAAAAAACCCTGTTGAAAATACTGAATAGACAAGGTAAAACAAAATAACACAGTTAGAAAGCATAGCACCTAATATATAAAATAATACAAGCACCTAATATATGAAATAATGTAAAAAAATAGGAATTAATAAAAAGATAAAAAAAAGAATATAAATTAACACAACAACCACTATAATCAGATACCACCAAATAACCATTATAATCAGAAGTACGAAAATGGAAAAACGTAGATGACGGTGAAAAACCAGCCGTATGGTACTTCTATACAAAAGCTTGGCAAATCGTGGCTCAGAAGCGTTGTTTTCAATAATGGTTCCTTGATACAAAATGGTTGTAGTATTCTGTCAGTTGACAAAAGTAAATAATCAATCCATGCCGTATATTGCTTGGTTTAAAGGAACTGATTCTTCTGGATTTTTTTTTCACTTAAATCCACACAGATTTAATGAATATGTTTAGTTATTACTACCTCGTCTTTCTATTTTGTTTACTTCTTGTTTACTTCATGCGTGAAGTTAACGATTGCAATAAATTGAAGGAAATATTAGCATATCGACATGTGCATGGGCCTGAGCATGATTGACCGCCGATGTTGCTACTCCACTGTTTCCAGATCAGTTATCATTCAACAACAGATGGTGGTTGGGACTAATATACATCCTCGATGTGAACATTTCTGTTGATTCAACACCAAGACAATACCGAAGGCGGTCCGCAGGTCAAATAAGGAAACGGTGGCGATACGTTGACGTGATACAGTGGGGTACCAATATTTTCGGTTTCGTTCTTTACGGTCTCAATTTCTAAGGTTTAGTTCTTTTCGGGCAACCGTGAAGATCGATACCCGCAGCTTATGAGATTTTCACTAATTGGGGGATATGAGGTCTATCTAAGTTGTTTCAAGTGATAAACATCCACAATTTTCAGCAGAGTTGTTGCACGGGATTGGACTAACAAATCTGTGTCATTGGATTCCGGTTTAATTGCGAATTTCAACGCTAGAGACGCTTTACTTTCGAGTTACTTAATATGAGTGTTGTGACGCGTTGGGACAAGGGGTAATTAGTTCCATCCTAGGATATCACGAGAACCTCACCTGTTAGAACATATCAGTCTTCAGTGAACTTGTCCTATTGACCAAGGCTATCCTAGAGGTGGTCAAACAAGTTCTGAATTCGGTCACTATACGGCGCAAGTGTGCATGTAATCCACTTACTAGTTAGGACGATGCTTTCTTGAGCAAACCTGTGCTAGTGATCAAACCCTTCCGAATGGTAGTCATATATGTTCGGAATTCTCTGGTTTGGATATGATGTTTCGTGTTGTATCTCGAGAGCCTCACAAATAAAGATATAACTTTCTTCAGTAAATTCGTTTTAGTGACCAAGTCCATCCGGATGATGATCACATACGTTTGGAATTCACTCACTACATGGCGTTAGTACGGATATGAGGTTCCGAGAGAGAGAGAGAGAGAGAGAGAGAGAGAGAGAGAGAGAGAGGCTCAACTGTACTTGTTTTATTGAAAACCGGCAACACCTCAACTGCACTTCCACGATAAATCACTTGGATGCAGAATAAAAGGGTTGGTCAAGCATCATCGTTCGATTTGATAAACAACAGCGCGATGTCCATTAAACAATCTATACATAACACTGATATCTGACCTGGACCGGATTGTACCAATGCCAATACAATAAACTTAAAATATGTCAATTCGAGATGTCGCTAAAAAGTCCAAGGTGTCAGTCAGGTTTGTGCGAAGAAATCATAAAGCATGCTAGGTTACATCACAGAGAACAGACATCCAGGCTAGAACTTTCTTTTCTCAATTTACTGTGTAAATTTTTAAAAGCAAACCGTTGGAAAATCAGCGCCGCCTAGTCTAGGTTTCACCAAACTAAAATTGACAGACTATCAAATCTCAAGGCACGCAGGTGGCGCCATCAACATACGAATCACCAAAACTAACGGAAACAAGCTGTAATTTTAAAATGGCAGTTACATAATTTTACACACGGAGGGCACGCTAGCTTGGATGTCTGCTCTCTGTGGTTACATGTTAACAAATCGCAACCCCTACTGAAATGAAAAACAAAACATCACTGCGGAAAACCCGCGCCCGGAACCAAATCGTGTAACATCGTGATGGATGACGAAATTTACGCCAAAGCCGACTTCCGTCAACTTTCTGGGCAAGAATATTTCCTGGCCAAGTCTAAGTCTAAGTGGCTGGCAAGCGTGCCTACTTTGGAATCCGGATGGACGATCAGATCGAACAAAGCTCCCCGAACTACAAAGGTGACCATAAACAAGACATTAATTAGACCACTAGTTCTCTACGGTCACGAAACATGGACATTGCTAGTGAACCAACCTTGGTTTCTTTGAACGGAAGGTGCTGCGTTCGATCAACAGTGGAGTGCAGATGGAAGACGGAAGAATGGACCACGAATTGCATCAGTTGCTGAGAGAACGATGGGGATCGTACACATCGCTAAAATTGGTCGACTGCGATGGGCTGGGCATGTCATAAGAATGTCGGACGACAGTCCAGTTAAAGTGATTCTCGGAAACGAACCAATGGGTACAAGAAGAAGAGGCGCGCAACGAGCAAGGTGGATCGATCAAGTAGAAGAAGACCTGTGGACTCTCTGCAGACAGCGAGGCTGGCGAGGTACAGCCGTGGGCCATATACAATCGAGACAACTTCTGTAGGGAAATAAGCGCACCCTTCATCAATTCCGGAACAATCAACGGCACGATTTACACGGAAGAGTGCCTTAACAAGCGTCTCTTGCCATTCATACAGAAGCACAAAGGATCCACTCTTATTTGGCCTAATCTAGCATCCTGCCACTACACTCGAAATGTTTGGGAGTGGTACCCAGCCAACGGAGTCAATGTTGTGCCAAAAGATATGAACCCACCAAATTTACCGGGACTTCGCCCAACTGAAAAATTCTGGGCAATAATAAAGAGGGAACTTTGTAAACATCCTAAAACTGTTAAAACAGAGCTGAAGCTGAAGAAAATTTTGGTAAAAACAACAAAACACTGGGAAAATCGATGGGTGGAGTGAAAAGAAAGGGGTGAGCTAAATGTATTATGAGGTTTCATATCGAATATGATTGATATTTTTTTTCGATATGCCGGAAATTGCAATTTGAGCTTGTAGGATGATTCTCCAATACTACGAAACCCTTGAAATTGCTTTAAACCATTCTTCATAAATATCCTTTGGCTGGTTTCACTGTAAAATCATTAAATATTTTAAGGATTTACAGCAAAAACTCTGACAAAACACATTTATTAGTGACCATTTGTGGTCCAATAAACTATCACCTTAAAAACTGCCGGGCATCCCTGAGCCTCCTCCCTTTCATCCCTTCCAAAAAAAGGTTAACCCTGCACATACATACGGGTAATAAATTATCGCATCTTCATTTATTTTCCGCCACGTCTGCCAAGAAAGGCATTCAGCAGCGTCCTAACGTGCTCCTCTCTGGTTCGCCATAAGAGTTACGTCTGCGGTCTGAGCTCTAAGCCCCCTCCATGTACATACACACACACACACACGCCTAACCTGGAATGCTCGTCAGTTGCCTAGAATTTCAATTTCTTTCCAAGCTACGGTTCGGTTGAAACAAAGTAGCTGTCATAGTACGAGCCGCTCCTGCCTGGGTTAAATGGGGAAAAGATGTGTGAGTTATTAGCACGTTTCGTCGTCTTCTGGCAACACCTGCCGTTAATGGGCCCTCGTCCTGCCATTAGTCTTCCCGGCTCGGCTTGTTGAAGGGTTGTCATTTTTGGCTGACTTTAAGAACAAATGAAAATTTCCATCTTCCTAATTTGTACCACCAAGTTTTCCACCGTTGCAAAGTTCACAAATCCTCCTCGACACCTCGTTTCAGCCGACATGTGGCGGATGGAAAACCCTTTCCGTTCCAATTTCCGCTTCGTCATAAGACACCGGAACAGCAGCTAGTTGGAGGGGGCCGTGTAGCCGAAGAAAAATTTCCTTCCATAAATTATGCTTACGTTCAACTTGCCGTGGCGCTCCTCGAGGATCATGAGCGTAGTCTGGGAAGATTTCACCGGCACATATAGGACGTGACTTGGCGAACCGACAAAATGGTTCATTTATTTCCGGTGCTGAATTAGAGAAACCCCATTCGTAATGCATGATGTTGAAATATTGGCGTATTTGGATCTTGCATGGGAGGTAGACAAGCTCGCTAAATGACAAGGTAAAGTTTAATGTTGATTGTCAAACATAAAAGCGCTTCGAATGCAATCAAACTAGTGACACATATTCCTATCGTGACGATGAAGGGGAGTATCAACTTGTTCCGTGCATCAGAGAATAGGGCGTCATTTCCCCAGTGTAGTAGACGGATAGATGGAATGGAATGGAATGATGGGAACGAGTTGACGAGTTTTCACAGTTTTCGTTTAACCTTGTTTCGCAAACGCTTTACAATGTTGTGACAATGAAAGGTGCATTGCTCGTTACATTGTATGCTCCTTTCAATGACGGCAGTATTTGATATCTACGAAGAAGTGAAGCGTTAATCTTTTTATTATTTGTCTCTTCGGTTCCCATGAGCATAGGGAAGATGTTGCTATATTAATCAAATCACTTCGCATTTAATTCTAGTCGATAATGAAGGATTGACGCTCCGAAGTTGGCTGTGATATGGATCTTAAGGCGCCCCCAGGGTGAAAGCGATCGCTACGCGATGCGAAGTTTGACAGATCGCGCGATGTCGTGCGACCAACCTCCGTACATTTAAACAAAGCGAAAACATAGCTAACACACCATAGTGAACGCGACGCGACTCGACGCGATGAGCGATTTCCTGCGATCTAACAGGACGTGCACTGGTTTGTCACTCGGTGTCGCGCGATCATATATTTTCTTCTTCTTTTTCAGATTTTTTTTTATCGAATCCAAACCGCTTCGACTTATTGTCAAAAATTTTCAAAATTCGTGTGCATTATGGCGGAAGAGGGATCTATAGAAGCGAATGGAAATGATATTGGGATGATTTTCGGTTCATTTTCCTCCGTGAAAAGTGCTTTTAATCGCGTTCACTATGGGTATAAAATCGCGTCGATTATCGATTCGATTAGGATCGCGTCGCATCGCATCGCGTCGCTTCGCAATCGCTTCCACTATGGGGTCCACCTTAAGGCTGTGTTCCAATTCGCGAATTAATTTTAATTTTCACTTAAACTTGACAGATGGGAAATATTCGATTGAGTCTGTTACCCGAGCTGACTTATTTCTGACAGACGGCAACTCCATTTTGACAGACACATTATTGTTAGTTTGTTGATCGATAAAATAGGGATTTTAATCGATTAATTGATTATTTTCCATGTGTCAAGTAAAAGTAATTAAGTAAAATTAATTTTCTAAGTGTTTTGTTTTTTTTCGGCTGTTGCATTGCAAAGAATTTGCAAACCTGTTAATTTGTCCTGTTAAAAACTCATTGAACTGGTGTTATTTGGAAAACCTGTTTCGTTATGATTTAAAGTTGGTGGTGAATAGATTTCCGGAAGAGTAAAAATTTTATTTTTCGAAGTCAAATTTCAGTGCGAAAGGATCAGTGTGTTTGCGAAGCAAAACCACACAGAAAAAAATAAGAAATTTTTACAGGCACGTAAAATTTTCCCTTATTTATTTACAAGCCAAAGGAAGCGTAAACAAAGAAACTGTTTTCATGTGCCATTCAACAATGTTTGCAATCTTTCATACAACAGACTTGATTCAGGCGTTATCTGGCTTAAAGTTACATGGAATCTCTTATTATTTTCTGCCAAATCTAGCATTCCCTTTATGTGCATTAGACAACGCAGGAAATTAAATATTTCTTTTTATCTGTGTACGTTAGAATTTGAAATTACTTCACTTGCTGTCCGTAGAGCATGAAAACTAAAATGCATTTTATTCAAAAGTATGCCAAACTATGCCAATGCCCCTTGGGACTCAATTATTTTTTTAATCTAAATAAATAACTAAAAAAAATCGAACATTCTCATCTGGATGGTGTTTGGCAACTGTTTAGGCATAGTTTTGAAAAAATACCTTTTAGTTTTCATGCTTTACGAGCGATAACTTATTTATTAGTAACCAAAATTAAAATGGCAGCAAGTGAAGTAATTTCAAAATCTAACGTACTCAGATAAAAAGAAACATTTAATTTTCTGTGTTATATAATGCACATAGGTTTGGCAGAAAATAATGGGATATTTCATGTAAATTTAAGCCAGATAACGCCTATATCTAGCCTATAATATGAAAGATTGCAAACATTGTTCTATGGTGCATGAAAGATTGCAAACAATTTCGTTGTTTACGCCTTCTTAGGTGTGGAATTAAACGAGCGGAAATTTTACGCGCTGGTTAAAACTAAATATTTTTTTCTGTGAATTAAAATTTGGCTAAAATGAATAACAAATTTAACTGGTCACACTAAAATTTATCGACTCACCTAGAACGGAGAAATTAATAATACAATATCTTGAAATCTTGATAACCTGCAAAAATGTTGACTACGTGGCGCTGATCCCGACGATGAAAATCAAATCAATGGTACCCGGCATCGAAAGCTCTTAATGAACAACTGTGGAAGTGCATTTAAAACATTAAGTTGAGAGCAAGCAATAAGCTAATTGCGAAAGCAATAAGCTTGAAACGCTAAGAAAGAAGAAGATGGTTCGGAATTCAGTCACTACGTGGCGCTAGTGCGTATGTGAAAGAGTGTATTTTAACGAGCTTATAGCGTGGCCCCGACCACGCAGAGAGTTTGAACTTTCAGCAAAGTTTTTCGGAAGGTGGAGAGTATTATTCGGAATCCGGTCACTACGTGGCGCTAGTGATCCCGACCATCAAGAATGCTAATAAAATGCTTATAGCATCAGAAATGCGGATAAAGAGTTGACTTATTGCATATTCGAATACTTATTGGTCACTTCGCTCTTCTTCCTCATGGCTTTTACGTTCTTTAAACGACTTTTTTCCGCTCTCAACTTTCTAGTGTTCTAGAAACACCTCCACCGTTAGAAGTCCAAAAAATCTCATCACTTTTCTTCTACAAGTTATCCAACACTATTGAGGTTTGACTTGCTATATTATCAAGTGATTTCAAACTTATCAGGGTCGATACCAATTTTAACCAGGATAAACTAACTTCATATTCAAGTGATTCAGGACTGTTCCTTATCATATTCATATGATCCCACATTTTACAGGTATGCTTCACTCATATTTAAGTGATTCCAAACATTTTGGGACTTACTTCACTTCATCTTCAAGTGGTTCCAATCTTTTACTCAAGTAGTTTTAAGCATTTCAGATCTGATTCTAGGTTCTTGAGGACTGATTCCAGTGAAAATTGAAGCAGTCATTCACTGACGTGGCTGGGTTGCTCAGTGGTTACCCATTCTGCTTACTGAGCAGATGGCCGGGAATTCAATTCCTGGCACGTCCCCTTCCCTTGCCATTTCTCACTTGCCTCTGTCTCTCCCAACTACACACTAAGATTATTTTACAGAAATCTGTAAAGTTTTACCGAATTCTCAACAGCTGAACATTCGGTAATCCGATTTTACGGATTTCGGTAAAATTTTACCGGAATTCGGTAGTTTTTTTACAGATATCTGTAAAATTTTACCGAAATCCGTAAAATCGGATTACCAAACGTTCAGCTGTTGAGAATTCGGTAAAACATTACAGATTTCTGTAAAAAAATCTAAGTGTGTAGATTTAAAATGAAAAAAAAAAACAGTCTACTGCAATTTCATTGATTGTATCACTTACCACAATGCATCCTGCCTGCCTCACTAACACATAGCTCACGGCCAACAATAGAATAGGGCCTATAAACATGTGTTAACAAATACTTCTGAACCCTTTTTCTCGTAAGCCGTACGCTACACACGCAAACCTACAGCATCATTGTGTAGGGGAAACTTTCCCCTACATGATGATGGTATTGGTTTGCGTAGGTGACCTACGCTTTGCGAGGAAACAGCTTCAGAAGCGTTTGTTAACAAATGTTGATAGGCCCTTTTCTATTGTTGATCGAGAACTACCCTTCTCTTGGAAATAATGGAGGTAAGCACAGTTCTAACAATGATTGTCAAACTAACCGTCCGACTCCTCCCCGAAGACTGTGAGGACGTGGCCGGCAGAGGTATTTGGCTAATCTATAATTAGAATGATTTAGTGAACTTGAAGATGGTAAACTACTTCTAAGCTCCATCTATATAGTTCTCTGTGCAATTACAGTTTTATTACAATTATTAGTTCTGTGCAGTAACGGAGTAGCAAATACACAGAAAGAAATAATGAAGATTAACAGGTGTGTAAAATTTCCCCTCGTTCGATTCCAAGCCAAACCAATCGTAAACAACGAATAGTTTGCAATCTTTCGTACGCCATACAACAATGCTTTGGGCCCACTGCACCTGAATTCTTGAGGTTCCGCTTGACTATTGTCTAGTAGCGTTCGATCGGTCGAAGTTGGGGACAGGTTGGTGAATTGATATTTTTATTAACGATCAACGACGAAATCAACGTAGGTATCAGAAAATAAATTTAGAGCGGTGTAAATTGAGCAGAGGCCAAATCCGACCAGAAGAGACGGGGAGCTGGTTTCGCTCGATTTCAGCATTTATTGCTCCTGTTGTGTAGAAAATGGACGATAGGAAACCACAGGTGCAAATTGCTTACCAAACGAGCACCTACTCACCGAATTTTGCCATCACAGCAGTCTAATCTGCAATTCGAACACACTCCCTAGCCAATTTGGTGTAGTGTTGAGATTCCGGCAGTGTTCAGAAATCCTCTTTCACGTACGTTTTGTCTTCCATCAAAACACACTTGAAGGGATTGTCCAAAATACGGTTGTTTAGGTTTTGGGACCTCAACTTGGTCCGCTATTCCTGCTTCGGAGATTGTTTAGGTACTTCCTGCTAGCTGTATGCCTTAAAATCTTTTTTTTCTCAGTTCATCCCGATGCAGGTCCCGTATTTGGTTTATAATTAATGTTGCATTTATAATTCGTTTGAAAATCCTTACCTAGGATTCCATCTGTAGGTATCGGGAAATAATTGTTCACTATATGAAATTTATGCTCAATTTGTGTAGTTTCCACTTTTATGTTAGTGAATGTGCTACCAAATGAGCATATTCCTTCTTGACCTATCCCAGAATAAATGCATTTTTCATTGGCATAATAGATTTGGGTTGGCATTACCTTGCTAAGACCCCGGCCAATGTCCAGCTCTCTGAACCACGATTTTAACGATACCTGTTGGAGAATGAAATGTAGCCATTTGAGCAAATCCCATTTCTGTTGCCAGCTGATTTTGACGAGCAAATGCAAAAAAAAATCATTGAAGGCGATATTTAGAACGTTCATAAGTATCGCCTTCCAAAGCGCCCACCTTGGCAATTGAGTCCGCTTTCTCACTACCTGGTATCGACTAATAAGAAGGGACCCAAACCAAGGTGGTAGTGTAAGAATAGTTCGATAGAGCACTTAAAATAGATCAAAACAAAATACGGTGAGTTCTTCACGGGCCACATTGAATGAAGATTTGGCACCTCACAGCGGATGAGACACCGGGGTCTCGGATTGAAAACAGCAACTACCGTATTCGAGAACGCATAGAACCGTTATGCGATATAGCTTTATAAAATCTTCTTGGTGGGCTCCCATGTTCCGATGATAGTACGCATGAGGTTGATTCGCTGTTGGCATTTCTGATGCCGATACTTTATGTGCTTTTCCTTGGTCGATTTACAATCGAATCAGACCCCTAGATATTTATAAACCAAACTTTGAGTAATTATTTTGCCCATAAGTTGAAGCAGTTTCTACTACTAATACTATTACTACTACTAATTCAGCTTTTTTCATGGAGAATTATATACCCAGCTTTACATCCCAGGTAGACATTGTGTCAAAGGTATCCTTCAACGGTTCCTGCAGGTTGTTCGGCCCTGGTCCCACAATCAATTTTCCACGAGGCGCTATCGTTGTCAGTGACTCAAAAATTATAAATAAAGGGACTTAAACAAGGGCCTCGGGAAGGGGACTCTTAGAGCTAATTCGTGAAGTTCCTTGTGAAAAGCTCCTGTGTTTCTCAGACGGTTATACATACAAACAGTTGTTTTTATAATGGTGAAAGGACACACTCGTGTAATTTTTCTGAAACCGAATCAAAAGTCCCATTAACGTCCATGAAAACTTAAGCCATTTGCTCCTTTTGAGCACAGGGCAGCTGTGTTTCTATTGAAAGCAACGCAAAACAATCGCTCGTCCCCTTGCCACTGCGGAAACCAAATCGTGTATCTGATAGAAAGTCATTCTATTCAACTCATTTATCAAGCCGATGGCAATTGGACGATACGAGTTGCAGTCCGACGCGGGTTTACCGGTCTTTCGTATAACCCTAACCTGCCTCCAATTATCCGGAACGAAATTGCTTTCCAGGAACTGATTGAATAAGTTCAATAAGTGCCTCTTTACGACATCTTAAGCCGGGGGAGGAGGGGGGGGGAGGTCCTTGTTGAACAAGTTAAACTTGATTTTATTCATTCTTGGTGCAGAATTGTTCCACGAAAGAAGAGCGAGTCAGAGTTCGAGCATCGTAAAGGGCGCTACGTATCAAATGTTTTAACTACTTTTCGATACACTTAGCTCCGATTTACCGATTTCTTGGAAATGACAAATCGATTCTCAAACATATATCATAAAGATGTAGGGAAATGTATCTTCCGTCCGATGGTGTTATTGTTTTCCATAATTGATTAACGATTTTCGAGAACTAGGTTTATCAATGTATACCTGTAGTAAGTCAAAATACTTTCTATTACTGAAACAATGACAGAAAGAACTAATTTTTGGGTCAAGAAAGTTTTAAAACATACCTCATTCTTTAACCTTGCTGAATATTTTATTTTTCTATTTCAAAGAATGAAAATTTGACCGCAGGAATATCCCGGTTAATACAGGACCAAACATCTTTGAAGTTAAAAATCACATTCCCAGAAGTTAAGGAGAAAAATGCCCAGAAAATCCGTAGACGACTTCTCCGAGCTTCAGGAAGAAGTTCAGGGGAGAGAACTTCTTAGAAGTTTGGAGCATTCCAGCGGTTTAGGAGTTTTCCCGAAGTCCAGGAAAAAAAAATCCCGAAGTTCTTCATTCGAAGGGAAACTAAAATGTCTCAAAAAATCAGAAACAAACTTCCACAAAGCTCAGAACGTCCTAGAAATTCAGAAGAGAACATCTCTGAAGTTCAGGAAAGGGCTTTTTTTTTATTTTCCGTCGGCCTATTTCCTCACATGGTGACAATCACCGACGCCAGGAAGACGACTCCACCACCTGGACCCTACCTATCGACTCATGAATATGAACCGGGACCAATGGCTCTACTGCCCTTCCGAAGGAACCACCATACCACCGACGCCGGTCGGAGGAAAGGACTTTTCAGAAGTTCCAAAAGAAACATCCCAAAAGTTTAGTTGGAACTTCCCAGAATGCTAGAGAGCTTTACCGATGTTCAGAATGAGAATTTCTCAAAGATCAGGGAGAAACGTCTTCAAAGAAAAGAAAAAAACTTTCAAGAAAAATAGTGAGTACTTCCTAGTCGTTTGAGCAGGATTTTCTCAAAACTTCAGAAAGAAAACTTTTTTGAAGTTCAGCAGGAGAAAACTTCCCAAATGTTCAGAAAAGGACTACTTAGAAGTTCAGGAAGACTCTTCCAACAAATTTAAGGGAATTTTTCAAGAAATTCTAGAGAGGACTTTCCCAAAGTTTTTGTGAAATTTTCATCCGAGTTTAGGATGGAATTTATCAAATGTTTAAATAAAATAAGCTCAGGAAAATACTTCCCAGAATTTCAGGAAAAATTTACCAAAGAAGGCACTACCCATAAGAAGGAGTTTCTCAAAAATTTCAGGAAACTTCTTTGAAGTTCAGGAGAGTACTCTCCAGAAGTTCCGAAGGAAATTTCTCAAAATCATAGTTGGAACTACTCCTAAGTGCTAGAGAGGATGAAACTTTCCAGAAGTGTAGGGGATGCTTCCTAGTAGTTCAAGCAGAAATTTCTCAGAAATTCAGAAACAAACTTTTCCGAAGTTCAGAAGACAACTTCCTTAAAGTTCCGAAGAGAACTTCTCGGAAAATCAGGAACAAGCTTCCAACAAATTTAAGAATATGTTTCAAGAAATTCAGAGAGAGAACTTTCCCAAAGTTTTGGAGAAACTTTCCTTGCAGTTAAGGGTGGGAACTGCAAGGAAAGTTTCTCCAAAACTCGTCAGTAGTTTAGACAGTAACTAAGTTCAGAAAAAAACTTATCAACTGTTCCTGGAAGGTAAGGTTAGGTTTTTAGATGTGAATTTACAAGAAAATCAGGAGTGACTGCGGAAAAATTCATGAGGAAACTTGCTGAAAGTTCCGGAAAAAAACTTCGCAGAATTTTAGCAAAGAGCTTTGTCGAAGATCAGAAATGAGCTTCCCTGAATTGTAAGACCAAATCTCTGACGAATCGAAGCTGTCAGTACAAAAGTCATTCATATGACCATAATGATGTTCATCGCTCATGAAACCATGTATAAATATGGTGAACACCATCTCTCCAACCTTTCACATCGTACTTTGAGGTAGGATGCAACCTCAATTACCTACAATCACCTCGTTTGAGAGATTTATTCGAAAAGAAAACTTCTCGAATATATATTGCTTCTGATCTTTTTTACTTCAGTATTAATCATGAGTGCCTTCGAATGAATCTTCCAAACGAGGTGATTGTAGTAATTGCGTCACCAGCATGATGAAGGTTGAGAGATATGTTCACCATATTTATACATGGTTTCATGAGCGATGAACATCATTGGCGGTCACATGAATGACTTTGCAGCCGACAGATTTCGATTCGTCAGAGATTTACAAATTAATTTCGATCTCGACGTTCCGCTGTGTCTATGAAGCAGAATCCTCAGCAAAGTTTCTTCATTTATTCTTCCGCAAATGTTTCGCTAGAATCAATATCTACCAGGAAATAGTTGATAAGTTTTTTCAACTTAGTTACTGTTCAACCACAACGAGCTTTTGGAGAAACTTTCCTTGCAGTTAAGGGTGGAACTGCAAGGAAAGTTTCTCCAAAACTCGTCAGTAGTTTAGACAGTAACTAAGTTCAGAAAAACTTATCAACTGTTCCTGAAGGTAAGGTTAGGTTTTTAGATGTGAATTTACAAGAAAATCAGGAGTGACTGCATGGAAAAATTCATGAGGAAACTTGCTGAAAGTTCCGGAAAAAACTTCGCAGAATTTTAGCAAAGAGCTTTGTCGAAGATCAGAAATGAGCTTCTTGAATTGTAAGACCAAATCTCTGACGAATCGAAGGCTGGCAGTACAAAAGTCATTCATATGACCATAATGATGTTCATCGCTCATGAAACCATGTATAAATATGGTGAACACCATCTCTCCAACCTTTCACATCGTACTTTGAGGTAGGATGCAACCTCAATTACCTACAATCACCTCGTTTGAGAGATTTATTCGAAAAGAAAACTTTCCTGAAGTTAAGCAGAGAAGTATTAAAAAAAAATCAAGAAGCTTAGCTATATATTCAAGAAAGTTTTGAGAATTCTTCCAAAGTTCAGAAAACCCTCCCAAAAATTAAAAAAATTACTAATAATGTGAAAATCCCTTCTGAAGGGCACAAAGGCTTAGGAAAATGATTAGAATGCTTACCAGAAGGTCATATAACTTCGAGATAAAATCGTTGAAGTGAGATCGATCAATGCATATCTATGAGGGATCCTTTGAATATTAGATGTTTAAGAATTTATACTGTCAAAGTTTCAGTATCATCACGCATAAATTGGTGATGACTAGATAATAACCACTCTTCCGAATCATCTTTGAAATAGATATCGACACTTCCCAAGTAACATTGCCAAAGTCATCCAGCTTTATTAAGTTTTATTAAAGGTTTATGAAAGCCACTAGAAATCAGTTTGGTTTAATTTTGGCAACAAGAGGTGCCAATAGATTTCAAATTTTAGTCAAGTTTATGAGAACCTACGCAGCTTCTTTACAACTATCTTAAACCTTGTCTTATAAAATTTCTTTTACTCCAACAATGGTTTTATTTCGACTTTATGAACTCGTAAAATGCTGTTTTGAAATGCCGTTTTAGGACTCATTCGAATTATTTTATTATGGTCAGTTGAAAAGCATTTTAAAACCATTTTGCCTCCAGTAAATGTATTAAACGACAAATTGGCATTGAGGAAAGTCACCAAATGACCAAATAGTTTTATAAAAAGAATGCGAAGATAAATTGGCATTTTGATTAATTCATGATTAGTTTATCGAATCAATTTTCTGCAATTTTGTTTTTATTGATATAATCTCGCAAAATCTCCGAGGCGCATTTATTTTCGGCTCTTATCGTGAATATATTCACCATGAAATTAAATGCGCATATGATTTGGAGCTTGATACACCTGTAAAAAAACTCAATTTCTTTGGTTATTTTGCAATCAAACAAAATTTCCCGCAACACTTGCACTTTTTCTTAGATATTATTTTCTGTTAAATGAATCAGAAGAGCAAAGAATCGAACAAAGCAGAACAACAAACAGCGTTGACAATTTGGTCCTATGCTGGTTTTGATGGCAGCCAATAGGTTTTATGAAGGTTCTCAAGTGGGCATCACATCTTTCGCTAGAACATCTTCAAAATCTCTATGGTCTTGTAAAAGTTTTATTAATTTGTTTTCACAATTGTATAAAGAGTGAGCCACTTTGTAGATATTTCGACTTTAAAGATGCATAGACAAAGCATAGGTGGACAAACCAGTTTTGAATGTACTTTTATCAACAAAGCCGGAGGAGTGCTCTACGGCTGGAATAAAATTAAAACTGTTACTTGGGTTGTCCAGATACTCAAGTGGTGTTTCGATCAAAAATTGGTCAACTTACACTTGACGCATTTCCTTTCATCGTGCATTATTAAATTTTGCAAACCCCCTTCATTTTGAAAATGTGTGCGAGCATCATGCCTCTTCAGTTATCAAAATGTCGTCGAAGGAAGAGAAGCAACGCATCAAAATTTTGCACGTGCATAGCGAAAATCCAAACTATTCTCACGCCAAGTTGGCGAAGTTGTTCAATGTGGCTAAATTAACTGTTATCAACGAATTACAAGTGTTCGGTGTACGTTTGTTGACAGCCAGGAAAGCTGGATCAGGGGAAAGCCGGAAGCTGGAGGCCACAGTGACCCCCCTCTCCGTCCGAGGTGTCGCAAGAAGCTAAGAGTGGCGCCTTCAACCGTGGATAGAGCTAAAAAACGAGCTGGACTGTCGACTTACAAGAAAGTGGTGATCCCAAATCACGACAATAAACAAAACACGTCGGCAAAAGCACGATCGCGAAAGTTGTACACGACGACGCTGACGAAGTTTGATTGCGTGGTACAGGACGATGAAACTTACGTCAAGGCAGACTTTTAATAGCTTCCTGGAAAGGAATTCTATACGGCAACCGGACGGGGAAAAGTGGCAGATAATTTCAAGCACATTAAACTGTCAAGGTTCGTGAAGAAATGTCTGGTGTGGCAGGCCATCTGTACCTGTGACTTGAAGAACAACGTTTACATTGCGACCGGAACCGTCAACCAGGAAATTTATCTGAGCGAGTGCCTACAAAAACGTCTACTGCCTGTCCTGAAGCGACACAACTGTTCCGTTCTATTTTGGCGGATTTGTCATCTTGCTATTACGGAAAAAAGGCCACGGAGTGGTATGCTGCCTACTACGTTCAAGTGGTGTCAAAGTACAAGAACCCTCCCAACACACCAGAGCTTCAACCGAATGAAAACTATTGGGCCATCGTCAAGCGGAACCTTGAGAAGACTCAAAAACCTATTTTGAGCGAGAAACAGTTCAAGGTAAACTGGCGTTCTGCGGCGAATAAAGTGGACAAGGAGACTGTACAACACCTCATGGCAGGTGTTAAACGAAAGACTCGGCAATTCGCATTCGGTAAATAGTAAGCTTAGCTTTCTGCTGGTTTTCTTGTTTTCTGAATAACAACAACATTAGAGTAATTCACAAAACAAGAGTGACAAATGTAAATTCTTATTCTGCAACTGTCAAAAATGACAGCTAAATTCAGCTGACAGCTAAAAAGTCCTGAAATACTGCATGATGTAATGTTTCAAAGACATTTTGATAAGTTTCAACACTACAGTTAACAGTTGAGCTTTGTTACTGACTCGAACAGTGTCTGTCGGTTTATGTAATGCGCAATTCCGCTTGACTCGACTTCTATAACTAACCCTATAATTTAACTAACACTGCACAATAGGCTTGGTCGTATGGTATTGTTTACAAACATGATGTACAGCAAATACTAAAAATGACGAGAAAAGTAATGTATTTTCACTTTTTCGGATTCTTACAAAATCTGATTATACGTAGGTTCAACATTTGAACATCCCAAAATAAATCAAAGAACACTTCCAATGTCTAAATTACTCTTGAAAACGGAGGCTTATGCTAATCCTATCCTAATGTTTTTTTCATTGTCCACCCACAGTTTTGCACTAGTGAAAACAACAAGCAAAAAATCTAATAAATCCCTTTTATAGAACTTTCATAAATGTATGACTTTCATGATAACCGAGAGCAAATTCAAAAGCAACTCGAACACACTCATGATTCTAAAGACAAAAAAGGCATAGACAATAAATCATTCCGGAAGCCCTAGTAAATGCGTCCCTCTTTTTTCAGGGCGATATTGGCAAACAAAAGGAAAAGTTTATCACACTTTTTACAAATGAAAGCGTTGAGATACCTACATTCTAAAGCACACAATGAAACTCAATTGAATGACTTGCTTTTCCGGAATAACCAATTCTTTTTGCCCCAAGAATTCCACTCACGTCAACTGAATGAAGGTCCTTTCTCCCTATTCCTGCGATAGTAAAAAGTAGCTAGGGAAAAACTTGCATAATGCTATTATCCTCCGACGACGACTGAGACGACGACGACGACGACGACGACCAGAGTGTGGCAAGAATCTAATGCAACATTATGTGTATCCTATACAAACTCCGACATAAGTAGCGACGACGCCGACGGCGACCGACGGAAGAACTATAGTGAATAGAGCGTTGTAACTGTAGACATTGAAAACAAGGAAAACGTGTGCCCGTAAATAGATTTTCACTTGACGTAATCTTCTTACCGCCCCGTCGTTGTTGGTACGAATGCATTCCCGAGGAAAATGGAGTCTACCAAGGGGGAAGCCACTATAATGCAGTTACCGAACGTTGTTATTTCCTCTCTCGATGGGTTCACCAAGCTCAAGGCTCACAAGTACGAGTTTGGCATGCTTGATTTCGGTGAAGGAAGAAGACCTGAAGCCGATGTTTATTCTTCCTCCTACCACCCGGATAAGTTTTCCCAATGTGTGATCGCATACAGTTTTCAGACACTTCATCTACTATTTACATTGAGGTGAGGTAAGTAGCTGATGATATTGGCGAAGTTGGGGACGAAGTTTGAAATTGGTTTTCCTGAGAGCATCTGTTTCGATTCTGCTATCCGACACCGACATTAAACTAGTTCATGAGACGTACACATAAAACCACAAATTAAAACTGCATCGGTGGTGACGATGATGATGATGATGATGATGATTAGCTTCCCAGGTGATGAGACCCGCTGATCCGCTAATAGCGTCATACTCGCCCAAGTTACGTTTCATGCTAACTCATCACGTTCATTACCGCACTCATCGCGCCAATTCACACGTCTCACGAAACGGAGGCGCTGCTGCGCGGTTCTCATAACGACCGTGACAACGATGACGACGGTGGCATGACAGCCGAGTGATGGCCACCAGTCTTAATGATTTTAGTTGTAGCTATTTTCCTTTCGTGATTGCAACACAATGCGGTGGCCCAAACGTTCTTGAATGCATAATTGATGTTGTAAGTAAGCACCCACTTATGTTTGTTTTTATTTTTTTCCCCTCTCATCACGCAGAACATCCTCGAGAAATTCAACCCCGGAGCGCGGCAGTTGATCAGTGCCGGTAAGGCCTACCTGAAAGCCCTGCACGGAGCGTCGGCGGCATCCAATCTGTTCAATGAAGCCCTGGCAAAAATCGCTGTCAATGCACAGCAAGGCGGTACAATCGATATCGGTAAGTGTTGGACGTGTTGCGGTAAAGCGTATCAATACGAATTATATTTTAATCGCCATCTTAAATTGTTTGAGGTTATTACGGCCAGTTTGCTACTGAGCTCATAGAGGTGTATTGGCATTGTTGATTAATCCTGTTTTATGCTCGGTTGTTGTTGTTGTCTTCGTCAGCAGCAGCGGCGGAAGGTCGTAAACCAGTTTGTTGGATCCAGTTTTCCGATCTAGCAGCAGCAGGACTATGACTATTGAATATGGATTTACTGTTGGCAATACAGGGTTTCGAAAGTATCCTACTGATCAATAGCGACTTGCAGTAGCAATTGGGAACGGTGATAGACTTTCCCCCAACCGATGGCATTATGAGATTTAGTTTGATAGTTATTAGGAAATGCATTGTGAATCCCTGTAGATTTGGACACCACTGCTCCTACTATATAAAGACTGAATTCGGAAAAAATGAGACACACAAAAATGATCACTAAAATTTTATTTTAAATCGGATACTTCTCAAATTTGCAGGGATTAAGTAACTATATATTAGCTATGTTTTAACATAATTTATTTATTGAATTTCTCGACGCCGGGGATTTGTTTGGTGTCCGCCTTGATATATATCTCGTCGTCCATGACCAGACAGCCTGACTTGACCAGCCACTCACGGTACAGCTTCCGCGCACGCAATTTGGCCACCGTGTTTTGCTTGTCAGTCCGGTTTGGCGCCTTCTTGACCTTAAAAACACGTAGTCCAGCCCAATTCATGGCCTGCTAGACGAACCACTTCGACGAATTGACCTTTTTGGCCACGTCTCGGGTGGAAAGGTTCGGGTTATTCTTAAAGTACTGTCTTATCTTCCGCGCCTTCTCTGGGTATTCCGTTTTCGGGTTTCGGCCGCTTCCAGTGCGCCGCTCGATGGTCTTCGTCTCCTTGAACACCTTTACAACGCGGAACACGGTTGAATGGTGGACTCCAAGCCTTTTGCCGGTCCATCTTTGCGACTGACCAGGATTATCGATCACCGCGCCCAAGATTTGCTGGCGTAGCTCTTCTTTTTTCGAATGCATCTTGAAAACTTCTTGACAGATCGCGATAAAACATAACACTCTAAACTAGTATTACCCAAAATTTCATTAATTTTTACCCAAGCGATAAAAAGTTACACCCAAAACAAAGTGTCGCATTGTTTGTTCCGAGTCCAATCTTATACAGATATTCACAGTACATTTCAGGGTCTTATGTATGGGTGATCTTCGGAAAAATTTCAACCTATTAAGTGGACTTTCAACCCACTTACCATGCATTTTCAGTGACGGAACCAAAATATAACCAAAAATATAACCAAAATATAACCAAAACTTCGAAAAATTTCAACCTATTAAGTGGACTTTCAACCCACTTACCATGCATTTTCAGTGACGGAACCAAAAATAACCAAAAATATTAAATTCAATCAAACAATTAATTTTACGTGATACCGCTTGTTTTGTGCGGACCATGCATTTTAAAGTAATTTTATTTTAACTTTCTAGGTGTGTGTGTGTGTGTGTGTGTGTGTGTGTGTGTGTGTGTGTGTGTGTGTGTGTGTGTGTGTGTCAGCGGGAACCAATCGAAACGGGTACAGCTGGCGAGGGGTACCAAGCGGGATGCTGCTTTCTTCGGTTGGCGAGTTTTCAATGCGGACAAGACCCAAGTAACAGTTTTGGTTTTATGAAGGTTCTAAAGGCCATGATTTAGACTTGTAGAATGCTATAAAACCATGATTAAACTAAAATGTTACTTGAGGAGCGTCCGACAAATTAGCGAAAACTTGGCCGGTGTAACGGAAGGCCTGACAATTCGCTAGTCGGGACCGGGGAACGACACAAAAGCACTTTTCAAAACGACCGAGTGGGCGCACTATCTTTTTAAGTTGATGAGCACAGGTGGTGGTTTGCACTAAGCCTTCTTCTTGGTGACACTCACTCAACAATTAACCGTTGCACAAAAGGCCCACTCGAATCACCGACTATTACTTTTTTTCCACCGCGTGGTCACAAACAGCGAAGTGACGGTCGCTTACGCGATCTACGGTCTTCCCGGTTGAATCACCAAATTACAAGAAAGCTTGGGTGTGTCCCGCCAAGCCTTAAATATCTTTCCCAAAACAATACCTATCTCATGTCATATCCGTTCCAGTGGTCCTTGCAGCTTGTCGATGTTATTATGCTTGATGAACAACAGCTGATGACACTTCTCCGATAGTGTAACGAGGGGTAACCAAGATTGTATTGGTGCCTTTTTTAATGTAATTTTTATTTGAAGGTATTTTTTCCTTTTTGTTTTAATTTTAATTTTTTCTATTAAACTACGAATTTATATATGGAGCAACAAAAAAAATGAAGATAAGTAACAATACTAATAGTATGGCTATAATTATAATGGCACCAATCATGGCTTATGAATACAAAACTAACGCTTACTCAAACGCATAATTAAAACGGAGCACAGCATTAATTTGGTATTTAAACACGTACTGACAATATTTCATAAAAAAAAAATAAAAAAAAACAAATGCCGACGTCGGTGGTGAGTGGCAAACGTGACTGCTACTGGCACCCAGTGGGTCTGGGTTCAATCCCAGTCGACGTCGGTGGTTTTTCGAGGCGAAAAATCTTAGTCACGTCTTCCTCGAAGGGTAAGCCGTTGGTCCCGGTTCATAGTCATGAGTCGTTAGTAGGTCCAGTGGTGGAGTCGTCTCCTGGCGTCGTGATTGTCACCATGTGAGGAATAGGCCGACGGAAAATACAAAAAAAAACAAATGACATTTACAAAATCAGTAACAGAAATTGTAGCACCATTAATTCGCGCTATCTTGGCGCATTTCGTACGCGATTTTTCAGTGTCTCGTACTAAGTCGAGACACTGTAGGAAGTCGAGTTATTAGTACGAGACACTGAAGAAGTCTGCACATTGTAGACGAAATACGCGTACCTGTCGAAGATAAGCAAAGGTAGTTGGAATTAAATGGAAGATACTAATTTTTCTTCTAATTTCTAGTTACAGGTATTCCACTAAACAGCTCAAACCCTCTAGGATTCAAAATCAAGTTGACAACACTGAAAACGATTGTATCATTGTAACCCAGAAACGGTTGGTTACAAGTTGGCGGAAAATGAATTATTGTGTATTTGTTTGAAAATATAATTGTTTATAAATTTTCAAATCGTTAGCTTATTATCTTTGATGTACGGTTTTTACGTAATAGTTCATTCTAAGAATTTCATAATATTATCAAGTATAGTATTAGCCAAGTTGGATAATGTTGAACAAGATAGGACAATTTCAGGCATCTGAGGACCAAGTTCACGTCGTTCATATATAACAGGTAAATGAATGGGCCAAGGTGGCTGCCTTGCGTAACGTACCGTAATATTGCGTAACCAGACATAGTTTCACCAACCAAGTATGAGCTGAGCCAGTTCAGCCAGTTGTCGTATTTGTAAATTGCAATCTGTTGGTTCATTTTATCGAAGGCCGCAGAAAGATCTGTGTATATAGCGTCTACTAGATGACCGTGTTCCATTTCACGGATGACAAACGATGTAAATATCGTAAGGTTAGTCGCCGTCGAGCACCTTGGCATATATCCGTGTTGGTCAGGAGAAATAGTCGGTCAATAGTCATGAACCAGCATTTGGAGAACAATTAGTTCAAACAGCTTGAATACAGCACATAGAACAGCATTCCCACGATACTTGGCGACGGACTGTTTTTATCTCTTTTTGTGTATTGAGAAAACAGACGACTCTTTCTATCACTCAGGAAACACGCCGTAAGTTAATTACAAATTGATGACGGTAGCCAGGGATGCAGTGAGTGTGTTAAGGCAACGCTTCAGGACAACTGAAGGAATACCTTCTGGGCCGTATCCAGCCGCTTTGAGGCCCTCGGCATCCAGAATTTCGTTGCAGAATACACTGCTGAACTGCGTACGGACAAGTTGGCGATATCCGCAACAGAGTCAGCTTCACGAGTGCCGTCAGTGATAGTGGAGGGATAACCGGTTCCCTTCCGTTCTTAATTCACGAACCGTCAAAGTTCTTCGGTTTCGTTTTGAGACGACTCTGCAATTAAGACTGATGAGTGTTGTACAGGGTGTCTCACAATAGGTATCCCTAAAAAAAGGGGGATTACAGCAAAACAAATCAACCAAATCATAGCATTTATTTTTCATTTGAAAAATACATGCTATGGAAATATACCATATTAATTCAATTCGAATCTCTTGCCATTTTTCTTGATAACTTTGCGCAAACGCTTTGTAAACCCATCACAACTGGCACGCATGATTTCCTGAGGAATTTGGTCCCAAATATGAACCAAATGTTTCTTGGCCTATAACCTCAAACAAAGTAGTCAAGTGGGTTGAGATCCGGTGAAAATGCGTTAGGTGATTTTTACGTTAGGTTCTATGAAAATACCATAACAATACCATGATTTTCGATACATTCTGATAGCGTTGTAAAACTAGTTTATCTCTTGGAATATTGGCAATACATTTGCCATACACACGATCATTTTGTTGATTATGACTGTCCTGAGGAAGAAAAAGCTTTTCATCCGAAAATAAAATCTCACAGTTGCCGTGCCGAATCAAAAGATTTCTGCTTCTTTAGGCCCTGGCTTGCTTTTGGCGCTCCGTGAACTCGTGAATCCGTTGTTTCGTGTACGCATTCCAGATCATGTCTGAGGAGCCTCAATCTATTATCAATTTACGGCCAGAAACAGCTGGATTAAAGGTAAAGGCGCAGCTACAAAGCACCACCATGCTGCGGGTGGCTGGGTTTGATTCCCGGTCTGGTCTAGTAATTTTTCGTTAAGGAATATTTCTCGACTCCCTGGGGATAGCGTACGATTTTATTTGCCACACAATCATATTTATTCCAAAATGGTACTTGGCATCGAAAGTTCTCAGTTAATAACTGTGGAAGCGCATTCGGAACACTAAGTTGAAGGCAATAAACATGAAATGCTAAAGAAGAAGATACGGCCGCATTACGTCTTATTCGCTCCCTCACACATTTGATCTTTTTCTACGTTCTGTTTCCAGTTTCCTTGAATCGTTTCAAGGTACGAAAAACAAAACGCTTACTCACTCCGAACTGCTTAAGGCTATTGAATATCTGACACGGTGAAAGCTTTTGTAATTTTAAAACTTGCACCCGTATGGCTTCTATGGTGGCTGATAAATATAAACAAACGGAATCGCTTATTTGTCTTCAGCAATAAGCTATCAAAAGAATACACTTAAAACGGTACAATCAATTCCGCTGTTAAAATTACCCAGCTGAAATAAACCAAGACTGGAAAAAGGTGCCTCCTTTTGTGAGACACACTGTACAAGCTGTCATTGAGGTGTTTGTAATCGTCGTTGGCGCGTGCGTAGATTGACCTCGTAGAATCGGTGCTGTGTTTCCTCAGAGCAGCCCTCTTAACTCTTTTCAAATGTTTGAGGTCGGAATTAGACCAAGCAGGTTTAGCAGGCTTACGGTTGAGTTTCTTAGGCACGAATTGATCAACGGCATACAGCAAAATGCCACACATAGTCGAAGCAGCAAAATTCATATCCCAGTTTGCAATTCACACTGGCGAGAAAGTTGTTCGTTTCCTCTCAACCAGCATAGGTGAAGTCATAATAAACATTTCCGACGTTGTCATTAGAGCTGTACTTAGGATTATACTCCGATGTCAGTAGCAGAGGGGAATGATTTCTGCAGCTTTTGACAAGCGGTGTCGAAGCTTGAATAACGGAACATATTTGGCCCAATTCTTCGTTAATGAAACATAGATCCAGCATAAGAGTATTCGCATTCGGAATGCCATAAACATGCCGAAGTCCGGCGGTAAAGTAAGCATCAAACAATGAGAGAACAGCCGGTCTGAATGATGAGCATGAATTTTCTGGGTAGCGGAAGCTGTTAGTATCGATATGTCATGAAATCGTGCTGAGGTTAAAATCTTCCTTGATGATGATGTTGTCGCCGGGTCCCATCTTTGACTCTATGCAATAGAAAGAAAGAGCATGGTAAGATATAGACAACACAGATAAACAGAGTCCCGATTTTAGTGGATATCGACACCCAAAGATGTTCAACCGTTGAGTCTTCGGGAGACTTCAGAAGTCGAGATCTGAATTTTGAGCGCACGGCAAGATGAATTCCACTACCAGATTTCTTGATGCTATCGAGCGATGATCGGTTTAGCCGGTAAACATAATACTTGTCGTCAAACAGTTGTTTCAATAATATGTTGATATTAAGCCAGGTTTCCGTGAAGGCGTAAACATCGTAGCAGGCGTCTTTGCATGCCACCTGGTACTCGGCGAGCGAACTGTTGATATCACCTGCGTTCTGGTAATACAAAAAGGCTGCCAACGAGAAGACAGAGAATTCGGCAGGCAGCATCAGCTCGAGCAACGTAATTAGATGAAAGATATTTGCCATAGATGGCAGCTTGGTGAGCCCTGTTCCCATCACTAGACCCAGGGCCGGGACAACTTTTTGACGGCTGGAACTAGCAAATAGAGCATCATTGAAACCGGCAGTGGGCACAGCTGAGCTAGGAGGGTCCAGGGCTTCCATACTGCTTTGTAACGTACGTCCCAGACCGGTTGAAGTGATGGTTGATGTATGTTGATGACGAGCATGAGTGATCGACTTCAACCTCGATGGCTTCGATGAACTGCAGCTGGAGGCTCCGAAGCAGGTGGCAGTTAATGTGACTCAGAGCCGCAACGACCAAGTCGCACAACCCGGTAGCCTGGGATAGAGATGCTTAGCACATACAGGCTTGAGTATAGGTGCGTCTCTGTGACGAAGGCGATGTCGATGTCCTTCCTGTTAAGGAAGTCACCGAGCTCAATCCTTTTCTTTCGGATGGAACCAGCATTCCAATTCTCGATGCTGATGGTGCGTTTACAGCCCATACATGAATATGAACGTCATCGTCAAGGGTGTGGCAGCTTTGAGCTGTTTCTCCTTGCAGCGGCTAGAACCTAGTTGACGATACAGTTCTTGGACGAACTCCACCATTTACTCTGAGTCGTAGAGCTGACCATCGGTGGGTGGTTGAGTGAAGACACTGCAAACCGGCGTGGGAGCAGCGGCGGCTTCGGAAAGTGCTTCTCGTTTATTGGAGGTGGTGGACGGCGTTGACAAAGCCAGGAGTTGGTGGATTGTGGATTGCTGCTCTCGTGATTTTCGCCACAGACTGCGCACTTCAGTGGGGCACCTTCGCCCATCGGGGCACAATCCTTGGTGGCGTGCGCTTCGGCACACTTGCCACACCGTGATTTCATATGGCAGTTTCGAGTTCTGCACCTCGATACCGATCCCACTTGACGATAATGTTGAAGAGGGCCCCATCAGGTTCTCGAGGTGAATCAGATAGAGTTGGTCCCGATGATTTCCCTGTTGATGTCGTCTGATGGAGAACACCTTTTAGGACGTCAGTGCCACCGGCGATGATTGCGTCTGGAGTGAATTTCGGAAGGCAGCGCAACATCACTTTCAGCGGCTTGCTTCCGAGTGCGTCGTGAGTGTAGAATTCTTGTTGATTGGTGACTAGGTGAGCGACAAAAGCACAGTAGTCAGCTTTCGTCGAATACATAATCTTTGTGCCCGTACCGCACAACTTGTACAGCGGATGAATTTGGATGGCTATAAAACAAAATAAAAAATGTTCAACACCTTGGCTGAGGCGCCAAACCATGCATCGTCAGCTGAGACTGCTGACCTAGTGCGGAAGTTGCTCGTGATTCCGGTAGTGTTATTGCCGAGTCAATCAATGCTAAAATTGAAGACACGCTAAACCGTTTATCGGACAAAATGGACAATGATCGTGAAAATATATTGGCAATCGCTTCTGCGTCTGGTGATTTTCCATCGGATGTAATTATGGGAATTATGGACGAGGTGAAACTGCTGTCGTCTTTATAGTTCGAGAATGACCACTTCAGTGGAAGCAGGTCACACTTTTAATGCTGCTGATCAACCTCTAAGCCTATCCGTAGAGCTGGCCCAAGATCTAGCATTTGCCAGATCAAAACCGACGATTGATGTCAAGGAGGGTTGGCGCACTCTTGGGTCGAAAAGGATTTGGAGAAATGACTGGACCGATTATGATTCACGGAAACATGTTCGGGAACAACAGCAAAAAGCTAAAAAGAAGGCCAACAAGCGGAAAAAACTCTTAAACGTCGCATGAACAGCCATAATATCTATCATGGTATTGGCGGTGCTGTAAGCGATAACAGCCGCAACGCCCATAATAATCATAATGACAATGGAATTCTGGATATCAACAACGTTCAGCGTGCCGTTTGCAGCTCTCTTCCGTTGGACAAGGACCTCCTAGCAGCAGCTAAAGAAAGATTCTCAGGGGCTCCTGTGCATCAGCGTATTAGGTTTCAACGTGGAGAAATTATTAACCCATACCCAACTGAAGAGCATTTACGTCAAGAATGCCCAACTTCATCTTCCAATTGGACCTTTCGGCCGGTGTTAAGGACATCATTTTCAAACCATTCTTCGCCGTGTTCGTGCCAACGTACGGGTTTTCAACAGAACTGACGCACTCTGAAGAAGGTAGAATGTTTAGAATTAAGTAATTCTAATTGTATGGACAAGTTCTCAAACCTTTCTTCACACTCTAATGTAACTGAAGTGCTGATATATTGTCAGAACTTTAATCGTATGCAAAGCTCATCCAAGATGAAAACAATTTACAAAAATTTAATGAGTTCATCTTTTTCTATCATATTGGGTACAGAAACTAGTTGGAATGAGAGCATTAAAAGTGAAGAAATGTTTGGGAATGATTTTTGCGTATTCAGAGACGACCGTAACCATCAAATGGCACAAAGGAGGTCTGGAGGTGGTGTCCTCATTGCGATTTCATCTAAATTTAATGCTGAACTAATTCCCTCTACCAAATTTAAGGAGTTTGAACATGTCTGGGTTAAAGCGCAAATAGCTGGTGAAATTCATGTGTTTGTATCTGTGTATTTCCCACCTGATCATGCTAACAAAAACTCATACGAAGCATTTTTTCAAAATGCTGAAGAAATCCTCTCAGATCTTTCCCTGAGATTAAAGTTCACGTATACGGCGACTTCAATCAACGCAATGCGGACTTCATTTTTGATGTTGAAAATGAAGGTATTCTTCTTCCAGTCGTTGGGGACAATGTGACATTACAGTTAATTTTTGACAAAATTGCCAGCCTTGGTTTGAATCAAATTAATCATGTGAAAAATCAGCAAAATTGTTATGTAGATTTTTTGCTGACAAACATTCATGAGGATTTTTGTGTTAATAATGAATGTCTGACACCCTTATGGAAAACGAACAATTTCATACTGCAATTGAATATTCTTTATTTGTTCATTACAACCCACGGCCCAACGACTATGATTATGAGGAAATCTTTGAATACAACAAAGCTAATTACGAGAACATAAAAATTAAGCTAAATTCAATCAACTGGCAATCAATCATACGAAATGAAGTACACATCGAAAGCGCTGTTGATGTCTTCTACAGGTTTTTATTTGAAATAATTAATGAAAACGTACCTCTTAAAAGAAAAAGACGCAGATATAACTCCAAATATCCAATATGGTTCAACCGGAATATTATTAATTTGAAAAATCAGAAGCAAAAGGCCCACAAAATTTACAAGAAAAGCAACTCTAATGTCAATCTGCAAAATTATCTGAATATCTGTGATCAGCTTAATTCAGCAATCAATTCCGAATTGGAAGAGTATAATTTCAGAACAGAGAGTGAAATCAAATCATGTCCTAAACAGTTTTTCAAGTATGTCAGAACAAAATTAAAATCAAACAACTTTCCTTCAAAAATGCATCTTGATGACAAAAGCGCTGGAGACCCTGGTGAGATTTGTGACATGTTTGGAAAGTATTTCCAAGAAATTTACACGACATTTTCAGATGATGATCGCGATCTAGATTATTTTTCATTCTTTCCTGCATCCTCAAATGACATTAGAGTTAGTCAGGTAGATGTTCAAGACATTCTTGCTGGTTTGAAAAATCTTGATGCTGCGAAAGGTGCGGACCCGATGAATCCTCCAGCATTTATGAAAAATCTTGCATTTGAACTAACTTCGCCTTTATTTTGGCTCTTCAATTTGTCACTTGATTCAGGTCAGTTCCCTAAAATTTGGAAAAACTCATACCTAATACCCATATATAAGTCAGGAAAAAATCCGATATTCGCAATTACCGTGGAATTGCTATTATGTCTAGCATCCCAAAGCTCTTTGAAGCTATCGTCAATAGAAAATTGTTCAGCCAAGTACAAAATGTTATAACAAATTCGCAGCATGGATTTTTCAAAGGACGCTCAACTTCCACAAACTTGTTAGAATTCGTAAATTATTCATTAAACGCAATGGACAACGGCAACCATGTCGAAGCGCTGTACACTGATTTTAGCAAGGCCTTTGACCGTATTGACATTCCTCTGTTACTCTACAAGTTAGGAAAATAGGATTTGAGGATACATTTCTTAAATGGATACAATCGTATTTAATAAATCGGCAACAAGTAGTCAATTTTAATGGTAAAAAGTCACACCCTGTTCATGTATTATCTGGAGTTCCCAAGGCTCGCATCTAGGCCCTTTGCTTTTTATTTTGTTTGTCAATGATATTTCTTACATTCTTAAGCAGGTCAGAATTCTCATCTATGCAGACGACATGAAAATATTTATGGAAATTAAGAACGACCAAGATAATGTAACTTATATAAACGAAATATTATTATTTGATATATGGTGCAAAAAAGCTTACTAGAAATAAACGTTAAGAAATGTAATTTAATTACTCTCAGTAGAAAACGATATACACCACAAATTACTGTTTCTTTAGGAACTGAAATTGTAGAAAAATGCGAGAGAGTCAGAGACTTAGGTGTTATTGTAGATTCTAAGCTTAATTTTATCGACCATTACAACACAATTATCCATAAAGCAACCAATATGCTAGGTTTTATTAAACGCTTTGGTCAAAACTTTCATGACCCATATACGATCAAAACATTGTACGTTGCATATGTCAGGTCTATTCTAGAGTATTGTAGTGTCATATGGTCTCCTTTTATGAAAACACATGAAGAACGATTAGAATCAGTCCAAAAACAATTTCTTTTGTATGCTCTCCGTAAATTAGGCTGGACAACATTTCCACTTCCGTCTTATGAAGCACGGTGTATGCTTATTGACATTCAAACTCTAAAAGAACGAAGGGAATTTGCCATGATCTCTTTTGTAAACGATATTGTATCACATCGCATTTCCTCCCTAACTTATTATGTAGTCTAAATTTCTGCATACCTCGCGGCATTTGAGGAATCGGAACTTATTTGCGTTAAATATCAATCGGACAAACTATGCGAAATTCGGACCAATTAACCGAATGATGTCTCTGTATAATCTGCATTGTGAATCAATTGACCTAACAATGTCACGTAGTAACCTAAGACAGTATTTTGTTTCTAGACGATCTTTAAGAAGATAGAATTAAGTGTAAATATGTAGTCTACGATCGATTGACGAAATAAATAAATAAATAAATAAATAAAATAAATAAGCTCAGTGTTGAGTGCAGCGATGTCCTTTGACGTGGTGAAGAGCGGGGAGACTTTTAACCTATTTTGGCACCTCCTGTATCGGGAGCACAGCAAATTGGTTGCTCGCTAATAGTCGGGCGTTGCTCCGAAGGATCGGCTTTCGCCATGACGCAGCCGCTTGGAGCTGGTTTCGGGAGCGGATGTTACCGCGTCTGTGGAGTTTAATTAAACAGCTGCATCGCACTTAAGAAACGTGTAGGTTCTATCATCTACACGTCTCGCAAAGGCTTTGTGTGCCACGTGCCGAAGTGTGTAGGCAATAAGGAAGGCGAAAACATCTTTATGGTGAAGAGAACACAAGCGTAAGAAACCAAGACAATGATAGAAATGACTAGCTGATGAAGCTGTCTATCTGTGGTATCGGCTGATAAGCCCATCTAAAGGAATGGCGACAAGCACAAATTAAATACCACCTTCCATCTCCTATCCCAGATCATCTTCCATCATCTATCATCAACAATAGATCAGTTCGTGGGACGTTATTTCTCACACCGGTTCCATCTACGGGTGCTCGACAACGGACCAGATCAGATTGTATAACAAATCCTCAAAAAATGCCGTGAATACCAGGTCCTGACGCATCACTGTTTATTACCAAACCTTTAAAGTATATTACAAGAAGGACAATAAATTGGAAAACAAAAGCTTTATCATAATATCTGAAGTATTGACCCATGACTCAATAGCAGTTCAGATGTTTGTATCAAAATTGCTAGATTTCATTAAACAAAATTCAATATATTGCTCAAAAATTATTATCATGTAAGATGGAACAGCGGCTCATTATAAGAACAAAAAGAACTTTGCCAGCTTGTGTAATTTCGAGTGCAAGTATGAATTGAAAGCAGAATGGCGAAAAGCGAATAACAAAGAGAGCAAGCCTTGCTCAAGATTATGGAAACAAGTTGGGCAGTTGAACAGTCAAATTTAAGAATTATAAAACTAAATGTCTGCTTCATATCAGCTGAACAGTATGCAAAAATGCCACAGAAACTTGAGCAGTTCTACCTATTACACAGGTTCATTGCTTTGTACCTATTTCAGAAAATCAAATTTCATCTAAAAGTTTTTATGATTCAAAGGATAATCCAAAAAAAATTCACAAAAATAAATACCATAAAACCCTAACCAAGCAAAAACCTATGAGTTTTCATTGAAATAAACAGTATTTCAAAAATTCATATAACGTCATATTTGAATCGTCTTTAAATGGATATGTATCAAGTCTTATCAAATTAGATTTTTTAAATTTGATAAGACTTGATGCATATCCATTTAAAGACGATCCAAATATGACGTCCGCTATTTTTTTAGATTTATCAGCCCCCCTCTATCATGATTTTTCCCATACCTTTAACACATTCGGTAACAAATCTTGACATTCCTTCCCAACCACGCACCCCTTCTCTGCCCATCTTGCAATGTATGGCGAACTTTTAGACTATTATATTGCCCTTATTAAAAAAAATCGTTCAATTCTAAGATAGCCATATTTGCAAATTGACTTTAAATTTTAATTTTTTTTTTTTTTTTTTTGTGTAAGAATCAATTTTACAATTTTTACAATTTTTTTTCATAAAATAAAGGAAGATTTTCTAAAAGTCATTCATATATCACTTTTTTGCAAGCCTTTTGCTTTTTTAGTTCTATTGACATGAAAAATCTGGTGTTAGAAAAACTTGTTTTCCTTTAAAGTGCCCATCTTGCAATGTATGGCGACCATTATATTGCCTTTATTAAGGAATAAATTCCGTCCAATTCTAAGATAGCCATTTTTTGCAATTTGACAATAAATTTTAAAATATTTGTTTTAGCGTGTAAGAATCGATTTTACAATTTTACAAGTCATAAAACTTAAGACAATTTTCTAAAAGTCACCCATACATCACTATTTTTTAAGTCTTTTCCTTTTTGAGTTACGTTGATTTAAAAAAAATCGATCAAAAAACTTAAGCCCTTTTCAAATGGTAGTCTACATAAATTTAGAAAAAAATACAAGGTATGCAAAGTTGCTTGAAAAGACATAGTCTGTACACCCACAAAGTTTCATTCGATTCTGAGAGGGTGCTGCCAAACACAGGAAGAGTTGGCGTGAAATTTGTCACCTGTTAATCGGCAACGTAAGACCGCACAGAGTTATAGAGAATGATGGACGAGAAAAGCCGGGAAGCTGAAAGGCCTTATAAAAATTACGTGAATATTTTATCAGAACATTCTAGTTCGTTTGAATCATATTGCGGACTACGACAAGGTGATGGACTTTCATGCCCGTTGTTCAACATTGGCGTTGGAAGGTGTCATGCGAAGAGTCGGGGTAAGATTTTCACACGCTCCACTCACTTCGTTTGTTTCGCGGAATTTATTACTACTACTCTCTTAGTTCAGTCGATGAAGCCTGACACAAACAAATAGCTGTCAAAACATGTGTATCACTAAAGGCGTTGCTATAGAATTATTAAGGTTTTCGGATTCTAAGTAAACCGTATATCTACTTTGAATGTAAGAACATCTCATAACTAGTAGCCTCCAAACGATCAGCGCTACTCACAGTTTGCCTACTTAGTTATTTTATTTATAAATTATTTCAAAGAGCCTTTTCAAAAGGTTTCTTACCTATAAATTTGTTTTCAACCAAATGAAGTTCCCTCGCAAAATAAAGCAACGATCCCACTGCAGTCAATTCATGAATATCTCTTCGGGCTCAATCATCGGACCAACTGTCAGGGACAAGTTTCTCCAATTAAAATATAAATCACGTCTCAGAATAATCCTCTCACCTTATCTCACCTCACCCAGCCACATGTAACACTTTATGCATTGGCTGTCCGCTAGCATGCCGGGCGAGCGAGAAAGAGTGACGGGTCCAGTTTCAGTGTCCACGGGGAGGACGAAAAAAAAATGCTGGAGAAGGGAGTCTGGAAAACCTTGACTGATGATGTGAGGGAGCTTTGTGGCCGTGAAGTTGTTGAAGCCATGTGAATGCAGACGGTTGTTTGTGTACATGATTGTGTTTTATCAACTTGTTCAAAACATGCAAAAGCTAAAAATAAAACTTGTCGTTTTATAAGACCGACAAAAACTAAATTTAGTTTCAAATCGATTTCGCACACTTATTTCGTATTCATCGAGGTGAGTGAGTGAGTGAGCCAGGATCGCAAAGAAGGAACGACGCATAACGAGATGCACTCTGCAAACAAAGTTCCAAGTGGTGTGATTGACTCCGCGTGGCTTCTTGTTGCAATTTTCCATTGCTGGCGACGAGGAGGGTGGAATGGAATGCAAATATAACATTTTATGCAACGCGCGTAATCTCGGATCGGGAAGTTTTCGAACCGGCAAAAAAAATGCTAAACTTTTACGCTATACCACATATGAACTGAAAAATGCAAGTCCTCCCCCTCTTATGATTGAGTTTCAAAGTGCATTTGGAAAAACAGTGAGATTAAAGGATTGCACGATAATAAACTCCATCATCAACGATCAGAAGGACGATGACGAATGGATGAGCGGCGATATGAAGCCATTAATTTTATTTATTTTTCATGACCATTTGGTCACAACGAGGATGGATGGCTGGGCATTGCATAAATAGCTCCGGATTATGGCCGGATAGAGGAATTCGGCAGCAGCGAAATTGCGATATAAATAACTCGACTGGTTCCGCTAGAAAAAAAAATCTCTCCGCACCGGAATGGGGTTTGTCCCCTGGATGAAAAAGTGCTGGCTGGTAATATTTCGTTTTTTATCCTGGCCTGAGAACCAACCGAGAGCGTCGCGTGAGTATTATTTATTTGATCTTCCCCCGAATGGTTCATAAATAAAAATATTAATAACGTGAAATCATTTTTTGCAGCTCTTTGCAGACAAACACAGATCATGGGAAAAAAGAGGATAGTAGAAGGGGGGTGCTGGTGTATGAAACCAGAACTATTTTTCAAAGTAAACCTGGTAGATGCAATGTTGATCCAAATAGAAATGATCAACTACTGTATATAATAGGTCTGTTTTCGATATGACAAGGCAAGGCAAACCTTCGAACGTTGCAGTTTTTAGTGTTTTAAATTTTAATAGGTAAAAAGGCAGTACATCAGCATTCACCAAAGAAATAGGATTGTGTAAATTTTGACTGTAACACATTTACAGAACCGTTATGCTGTGGATTGAAATATGGTAGACTTAATCATCGTATTACCATCAATAAACTGGCATGTAGTTTTATATTTATCTCTATACTGCATTGAAGAGTACTCTATACCAAAATGAATATTGGTCTCCATTTTGTTTTTTCATATAATTTGAGATTTGATTTGATTTGATAAATCAGATCATTCGAAACACACATAACACATATTTAACACATATTGACTTATTTCAAAAACATTAAACTGCGTTCTATTCAAAAAAATAAAACAATAAACCATTTATCTGGCAGATAGTTTGTTTTAAAAGCAGAGGTTTGTTTGACTGTTCAACGTATTCAATCAAACTCCAATGGCCGGCAAAGGTACCATGTAAGAAATCTGTTTTCACCAACCACTATGGTACGAATGGACAAATTTCGCGACAAAAATCGATGACTCGAAAACCATTAACTTTAGACAGATGTTCTGTCTTAAGTTCTGAACTCACGTCAGTTTTACGAATTGAACAATTTGAACATCCCAAGATATTCTGACAATGACTGGTGAACTCACAGAAAATTCACTGAATGTGTTTGAATGCATGTCGTCACCACCACTTTAATAAGTTATAAAGCTAATGTAGATCCTAACTTTTGAACCCAAGGGCAGTTTTGATTACCTAGAACATCCCAAGATATCTCATTATATCTGTTTACCTTCCAGAAGACTCACTTAAATTGGTCAAATACATATTGTTACTTTGTTTGGTCTAGAAAGCTACAGTTACAGCTGTAGATTTTCAATTTTCAATTCCAGGATAGTTTGGATAACCTAGAAGATTATCTCATAATGACTGTTGGTCTTCCAAGATATTCAATGAATATGTTTCAATAAAGCTTTTGTTGCAATTGTAGGTCCTATGTTCTGATCTTAAGGATAGTTTGGATGACCCAGAACATTTACAATGTTAGTTGTCCTTTAAGAATATTATTGAATGTATATTGTAACTTTGTTTTGCCTTAAAACTACTGCTACATCTATACATCTTAAATTATGAACGCCAGGATAGTTTGGATGACTTACAGGTTCAGAAAGTTAAAAAATATTGACTGTTGACCTTCCAAAAGATTCATTGAATATGTTTGAATACATATAGTCACTTTATATAGCCAAAAAAGCTACTAGATGACCCAATTAGAATATCTCAAGACTGTCGCATAATGTCAGTTCACATTTTACACTATTCAATGAATATTGTTAAATACATATTGTTCCTTTGCATACTCCAAAAACCTACTGTTACAACTGTAGATCTTATGTTCTGAACTCAAGGGCAATTCAGATGACGTCACTCATCCCAGTTTATCTTGTAATGTTTGTTAACGTTCTAAAATATTCACTGAATATGGTTGAACACGTAGCGTTACTTTGTATAGTCCAAAAATCTAAAGTTACTATTGTAGATCTTAAGTTCTGAACTTAAGGACAGTTTTGATGACCTAGAACATTAAACCTTATTAAATAATTACTGTTGACCTTCCAAAAAATAAATTCAATATGTTTGAACACGTATTGTAACCTTATATAGCCCTCAAAGCTACTGCTACATATGTGGATCTGAAGTTCTGAGCTCAAGTGCTTTTTGAAAAACCTAGAATATCCCAGAAAGATACCAACATATTTAACATTTTCCACCAAACATTTAATAATACGTATTCATATGTACCATATTCTAAAACAACGCTTTATATTATTAATAATCCATTTATTTTTTCTTCCTGAATTTCCTCAAATTCAGGATGTTCTAGGTCGTGAATTAGGGGTCAAGCTCATATGTTTTTTTATATTTCCCAGAAAGAAGAATTGATGTAGAACAAATTTACCGAAAACAGTGTACACTTGTACAGTCTGTGATTTTGTACAGCCATTTTCCTTTTGAGGTCATATATGATCCTTTAGGCCTGAAGGGGTTAATATACTTTTAATGACAAGGCTTAACATTTATGAATTTTTTAAAAGTATGTGGCCCGAAATCAACATTTTTCTCAATTGAAGTTGATGCGTAGAAATATTTCTGATCGATTGGTGCAAAAAAATAGAATTTAATGGTCGTTTAGACCATGATCACAGTTGGTTCAAAATCACTATACTGCAATAGTCATCCTAATCATTCGGTAGAATGTCATTCGACCAAATGTCATAAACCCCTATGGGGATTTTTGATCACCGACAAACCGACATGAATGACAATAGAAAATGTCTTAATATTTCTGTTCAAATCATAAAACTGACATCTATCTTCGTGTTCGATGTGAACGTTTATTGAAGACACGAACACGCTTGGGAACTTGATGAGACGGTTCATGTCTGAGTAATTGTGAACACATTTATTTGATCTACATAAAATGATTCTATAGGTTTTGACAGATGCGATTGCTGCACATTTGAATTCGGTCGTTATAAATTCTTGATCTATAGAGAACCCGCATAATCACAAACCATTCCTGGACCATTTCCCTTATTGTCGACGAATGTTTCCGTTATTGTTACGACATTTACCCTTAAAGTTGACAACAATCTCTGTGATGAACGGCGTCATCTTCAGCTTCCATATTTTTTTATTAAAGTAACTTCGAAACGAACTTCCTATCGCTCCAAACCACAGGACTGGAGCGGCTGTCATCCACGAACAATAATCGTGAAGCCAAAAACTTGGTGCTGTTTGTGGTGCTGATTTGACAGCTCGGTTTTATTGAAGTCTACGAAAGCGCTTGCAAAATTGTGGCGCGACTATCGGAGAACATCAGGCGCTCAAATTTAATTGTCAAAAATCTCCAATTGGTTTGTTGTTTATTTTTGTTTACGCAATCAGGATTAGTGACAAATTTTGAATTAGATTTAAAGAAAACTATTGCTTAATAAACTTTATGTAAATTTGGTTTAATAATAACAATTTTGTCAATAGGGTCGTACGATCATTGTGTAACTACTGGGAGTGCCTAGGGGGCCAGGCCCCCTCCAGAATTCTGCAGGATTTTTCCTTAATATATTTCTAATTATAAATGTAATACAATAAATAATCTCTCGGAATTGTTCGGTTTTTTGCCCAGTGCATGTTGTTCAGGCTTAACAAATGTACCGCTTCACGACAGTATTGTGTTAACTGTCACCTTTTCAACCCTATGACAGCCTCGCAATTTAGCTCTCCATGACAGCCCACAGTGAGTCAGTCATGCGACATGCATCGTAGCCGTCTTTTGCTGTACACAATTCGCTTGTTCGTGTGGATGATTTTTGTTTTATGGTCTGCGACAGCCTCGGTTGTTCATTCGTTACGCTTTTCAAAGATACGACATGTACTTCGTCAGACTGCCAATACGATGTTGACATCGCGTTTAATATTTTTACTCTGGTAGTTGGACTCTGGTAGTGTCTTCGTGTTATGCCGAAGAGATTTCGGTAATTAATGAGTACTGTGCTAGCAAATAGGTATACACTTAATTGCTGTGCAGGAGACAACATGATCAAAATGGAAAATAAATCAATTGATTAAATGGAGGTGCGCGCGCGCGTGTTTGTTGGGGGGGGGGAGGGGGGTGGTATTTATAATGCCTGCAACCTATTATAAATCACTCGTATAGAAACAAGGAGGCCGGCGTCGGTGGTGTCGTGGTAAGCGTGACTGCTACTTGATACCTCAGTTGCTCTGGGTTCAATCCCAGTCGACGTCGGTGGTTTTTCTGAGGCGAAAGAATCTGATCACGTCTTCCTTCGGAAGGGAAGTAAAACCGTTGGTCCCGGCTCATATTCATGAATCGATAAGTAGAGGCTAGGTGGTGGAGTCTTCTCCCTGGCGTTGATGATTGTCACCATGTGAGGAAAAATAGGCCAACGGAAAATAATAACACCTAAATTCAAGGCTGAATTTCCACTCGCAAACAGCGGTTCCTCTTTGTGATGGAAAGTGGGTAAATGCATGGGAGCTGACGAATGGGAGATAGTTTCTCAGCTTACCTAATGCCTGCCAATGCCATCTCACGACATCCTTCTCGTGACAGCCGACTCAGGTAAGCCGAAAAATGTCACCGCTTCAGAAAGGCTGTCCAAGCGAAAGAATTTACGAAACAGATGACATGACAGAATGGAAAATTAACATCCCATTTGGCTTACTACGTTAAGAGTGTTGTGGTTTCAGCAAAGCTAGCGTAGCATCGACTGTTAGTATACAGCATTCTTCGGGTAGGGTACCGAACGAACAGTAGCAAGCGACAGTTCGGTTCACACGAAGACAGTCGATACAGTTCAAATTAACTGTGGCAAGAAGGCTGTACTATTGGGAAGCCTGATGTTGTTTTTGTACGTTGCTCACTTCAGAAATAGTTTGAATGAGTAACTATTTCTGAAGGAGTAAAGTGCGTATACCCTCTTCCCTACTCTTTTCACTAATCCCACTGTACTGGACAGGATGTAAAGTTTGTATATCGACCATAGTTAACGACAATTAGATCCATGAGATTTCAGATATATTAACATTACATCCACTTCGCTCAAGAGTTTGCGTCTGTTAAAAGTTGTTTTTTTTAATTTATTTTTTTGTGTTCAATAACTATTGACATGATAAGCTGATATGAGCGTAAATGTAGCTTAAAACTCAGTATATTATTGAGTTTGGATGATAAATATACTCATTCTCCGCATATCATAACTAGACATTATCTAGAAAAGATGGGCAAGACATCACCCTAGCAGCACACTTGTTGCCATTCGGTTGAGATAACATAAATATGACTTGCTAAGTCATAATCATCATAGTGTGCTACTTGGGCATAACTATAGGTGAACACACTGTCCAAAGATGCAATTAAGTTAGAGATTTGGGAGCCATACAATATAATTTACAAAGCAAGTAATATGCTCATCAAAAAGTTTAGTTTTCATTTCAACGATCTTTACTGTATCACGTTGTATGTACCATATGTAAGACCCCTTCTTAAGTACTGCAGCTTGGTGTAGGATCCATATCAGAATACACATAAAGACTGTATTATATCAGTGCAGAAACAGTTTTTATTATATGCTTTGCGTAAGTTAGGATGGAACTCTCTTCGGTTACCTTTTTATGAATCTCGATGTATGGCCATTAAAATAGATGGCCTTGAAAAACGACGTGAGTTTGCTGTTCTATCATTTATAAACGATGTTATTGGGCAAAGAGTAAATGACGCAGAAATTTAAGAGTAGCTCGACTTCTACGGTCCCACCCGTTACGTTAGAAGCAGAAATTTATTCTACATAAATAATCAATTGACTAACTTTGCCCAAAATGAACCCATAAATAAGATGATGTACTGATATAACGATTACTGCATCACAATTGATCTAACAATTAATAAAAATCAACTAAAAAAAATTTTTTCTCACAATATCTGTAAGAATAGAATTAAGACAAACATGTGAAACCGGTCTACTTATATGATTGATATTTAGTTTTAAACCGAAAGCATTTCCAGGAATTCATTTCCCAGAGGCCATTATCTAGAGGCCATTTTTCAAAGGCCATTTCCCAGAGACCACTTTGTTGAATCACTCATTTTCCAAATCGAATCTCTGTCCTCGTTTTTTTCGGAAAATGTATGCTTTCCTGAAATTATTTTCCAGGGGTCTTTTCCCAGAGGTCATTTCCCGGGAACCATTTCCCAGAAGCCATTTTCCGGAATGACTAACTTTTCAGAGCGGATATCTGTCCTTCTTTTTTCGGGAAATTTATTGTTTTCCGGGAACTATTTTTTCTGATACTATTTTTCAGACGCCATTTCCAGGATTGAACAGTTTTCCAGATCTTTGTCCATCTTGTTTTCAGGATAGAATTACTTTTCTACAACCATTTCTTAGAGCCCATTCAAGAGACGCCATTTTTCTGAGTTGATCTTGATCCTTATTTTTTTCGGGAAATTATTGCTTTCCGGAATTTTCCACATGCTATTCCCCAAAGTCCATTTTCAAGAGATAATTTCCTAGAGATAATTTCCCAGAAGCCATTTCCCAAAGGCCATTTTTCAGACGCCATTTCTAGGAATAAATACTTTTTAGGGAGATGATTGCGTTTCAGAATACATTTCACAAAGCCTTAATTTGATTGCCCAGTCAGGGAGGCAGTCACCTTACACCTGCCCTCTCCCTGACTACGCCTATGAAACTAGATATCGTTCTGAGTACAAGAGTTCACCAGATCAAAATCGAAATTAGAACGCAGAGGGTCCACTTAGGAATTCACTAGAAGGCATGCGCACAAAACTAGTATATCGCGGTGTTTTTTTGTAAAAAGTTGATTTATTAGTTCCATTTACTTGTTTTGTACGCTCAGTAGGTATTTAAAAAATAATTCCTTTCTTATTTTTATTTCTATTAATATTAAAACCTCAAGACTCATAACAAAAATAATAGCGACAGTAAAATTTAGAGCCTGTTAATTTGAAACTTAAGATTTGAAACACTTTTAATTTCAACTTTGTTATGCAAGAAGGTTTTACTATAATGAGTTGTTTTTATAGGTGCATTCAAGAATTAACGATATTATTTTCTCTTGTACGAAAAATTTAGCAGAGTATAGATTTCCCAGATTGATTTGAAGTTTCGAAGCTAACGAATGTCCATAAGCGAAATATGGAGATAGAAGTATATTCATTACCGATAATATTTTCAAAAATGTAGTTTTAGAAGTTAGGCTGACATACGCCACAATAAAGCAAATCAATGGTTGCAGTGGCAATATCTCTCCAACAAGAAAAAAAAAAAAGAAGAAGGTAACATATAATCAGGTAAATTCCTGAAATCCTAGATGTATTAGGGTTGGCTTCAGTATCACTAGTTGTCGACGTAGACTGCATAAAGGGCCTGTGTGTCATGCCCAAAAGGCAATTGGTATTATTGAACTATCCACAACACTGTATTGATGAAATGCATATAGTAATTATAGAGTCATTTCTAGAGGAGACTTCTGCACTGTCAACATAGCCAGTATTCTGAACTTCGTTTCAAGGAAGTGTTCGAAATAATTATGTAATAGTCTACTTAGATATATTGAATTAGAAATTGATTCAAATTAGTTGGGAGCAATAATGCAAGGAAGGGTACTATGACATGAGAAACTCTACATCTTTTATATCAGGACAAAATATCTAATACTTCGAAAGGTGCTCAAGGGGTCGACGTATGCTAGTGTGACCATGGTATTCGTCCTAGTAATTGGGAATATTCAAGGGTTAACGGTCCAGCCTTGACAAACAAGCTGCCATGCAGCTCTATCCAAAAAAACAAATTCTGCGTTAGGAAACACTACTGGTGGATCGCCACGTTTCTGTTAGGAAACGCTGTTGGCCGATCACGCCACGTTTCACGGTAGGCAAATCGAAATGCTGGCTAAGCAGTTTTAGATAATAAATATGGTTAAAAAGTGAAGTTCGAATCCGAAATTCCTTACTGGCGCAGCCGGTAGGATCAGTGAAGCAAGTGGTGTTACGAAACGAGTAGTTTTTAAAGTGACTCGCCGCAACCGAAGAACCAAAGCTGGTCACGCTCAGCATAAAGTTGATATATCAACGACGCAGCGACACCAACGAGGGAAACAACAGCGAGCAGTCCGCCACTCATCACGCCTACCACCCCACCACGGACCGGATGCTACCAGGTTTTATACTGTAAGTACTTAGTTTTTCTATTTACAATAAAGTGTGAAACATGCCAGAAACTAGAACTAGTGAAATTGAGCAGCTCAAAGCGCAAGTCGCTGAGCTTAAAGAATTGGTCAGAGGCGGTGGTAATATTTACCAAGTGCCAGACCCTATCAAACAATTGTCGGAATTCACCGGCAACAAAAAAGAGCTGATAATATGGCTCGACGAGGTCGACCAACTATACAGTTCATTTAAAATTAAAGGGGAGAATGGCACTCCCGATACCATGAACGCATACTACGTGCAGGCTATAAAAAACAAAATAAAAGGAGAAGCACGGGTAACACTGTGTGCAAACGGTAACCCGAGCACTATCCCAGAAATAAAAGAGTGCTCATGCAGCACTATGGTGATCGAAGAGATATTGCCACTAACCTAAATTTACTGTTCACCTTAAAGAAGGGTGACAGATCCCACCAAAAGTTTTTCAACGAAATGAAAGAGTTGGAGATGCGAATAAACTCAAACCTTCAACTTAACCTGCTCACAGCAGTGCAACTTTTACAAAAATTGTGATTACCAAATATCTGGATAATATTAGTGAACCTTTAGCTAGTATAATTAGAAGCACTAACCCAAGTAATATAGAGGAGGCATTCCAGGCAGTGACACTTAACCAAAACGCTGAAATAAGAAAACCATTTGTGAAATCCACTTCACAATCGTTCAAACCTAATTCCAACAACAAGAATAGTACATATATACCGGAAACAAGACGCCGGCCCTTCTCAACAAAAAACAACCAAACAACCATTTAAATCACCATACACTCGCCCAAAGCAAAGAGTGGAAGTGAATACGAACCTCGTACAGTCGGACGAGGAATCAGATTACAATGATCACAGTAATGTGGACGACGATGACAACGACGACAACGAACATGAAATTGATGACGCAACTCAACTAGATGAACTAAATTTTCAGACTGTCAAATTAAAAAACAGACAGACTTAAATTTTATACCGTACTTACGGGTTCCCACCACAAAAGGCTTTTTAAACTTCCTAGTGGACACGGGGGCCAACAAATCGTATATCAATCCCTGAACATGTAAAGTCAGCAAAGAAGGTTGAAAATCCTGCTATGGTGACTAATAAAAATGGTAAATTTCTGATTAAACACGTGGTTAACGCTAACCTGTTATCAGAAGCTTTTGATGAGAAATTACCTTTCTACGTCTTTAAATTTCATACGTTTTTCGACGGCCTTATAGGCTACGAAAATTTAGCAAGAATGAATGCGTCAATAGACACCAAAAAGCATCAGCTCACTATAGGAAGTAAGAGCTATGCATTTGCAAAATATATTCCCACATCTATTAATTCTCATGAAACGAAAGAAAATATAGTCAACATATGTACTACGACGAATGGTCCGTTTCTCATAAAGAACGAAATAAATCTCACCTGTGGCGTTACTGTGCAACCTGGACTGTATGAAGCCCAAAATAATGAAGCCCAGGTTCATTTATCTTTTTCCAAACCCAATATGGCGTATAGTTTAACCCCTTTTCAAAATGATTACTATATGATGGAACAATCGAATCGAAAGGGCGATTCAAAATTTAAACTTAACTTTCCTTCCGACCATCTTAGTGATGAGGAAGTTAGACTTCTAGCAAAAACCCTGCAACCATACAAAAGCGTATTTTTAGAGAGGACCAACGACTAAGTTTTACTCATGAAGTAAAGCATAATATTGAAACGATTGATGAAAAACCAATTCATCAGAAAACTTATAAGTATCCTTATCATTTAAGGGAGGAAGTGTCAGCCCAAATTGATAAATTACTTGATACTGGCATCATTAGGGAATCTTCATCCCAATGGACTTCGCCTATTCGGGTCGTCCCCAAAAAATCTGATAATTCTGGTAAAAAGAAATATCGAATTGTTGTGGATTACCGGAGATTAAATGAAAAGACTCCTGCTGATAGGTACCCGATACCTGAAGTAAGTGAGATTTTAGACAGGCTGGGAAAAGCTCAATACTTCTCAGTTCTGGACTTGGCAAGTGGATTCCATCAAATTGAGGTGGACCCTAAGGATATCTCAAAAACTGCATTTAACGTTGACCACGGTAAATACGAGTTCGTTCGTATGCCGTTTGGGCTGAAGAACGCGCCTGCGACTTTTCAGCGGTTAATGGACTCAGTTTTGAGGAAACATCTCGGAGTAAGATGCTTTGTCTACATGGATGACATAATCATCTTCTCAACATCCCTGCAATCGCATCTACAGGATATTGCGAAGGTACTTCAGACCTTGCAAGAATCAAACTTAAAGGTACAGTGCGATAAATCGGAATTTCTAAGGAAGGAAGTCGAATTCTAGGTCATGTTGTGACGACCGACGGAGTAAGACCAAACCCTCGGAAAGTGGAAGCTGTGAAGACTTGGCCTCTTCCCAGAACCCCGAAAGATTTGAAATCATTTTTAGGAACCGTAAGTTATTACAGACGGTTTATACCGCGTTTTGCTCATATTGCAAAACCACTTACATCCAAGCTTAGAGGAAATGCTAAGAGCTTTGAGATCACTCCTGATTTCGAGCAAGCTTTTTCGAGATTGAAAGAAATAATGGCTACAGATCTACTTTTAGCCTATCCAAACTTCGATTTACCTTTTATTTTAACCACAGACGCATCCAATGTTGCGATTGGAGCTGTTTTGGCTCAGTTCTGTGGACGGGAAAGAACGACCAATTGCGTATCTTTCCAGAACATTGTCGAGAGCTGAGGAAAACTATTCAGCTACGGCAAAGGAACTTTTAGGCATATACTTTGCCGCAAAGACTTTCAGACCATATCTATATGGAAGAGAGTTCGTCATCTACACTGACCATGAACCATTGACTAAAGAATTAAAATTAACTGACGCGACCGGTCGAGTAACTCGACAAAGACTTTATTTGGAACAATTCTGATTTCAAAATAATCTACAAAAAAGGAAAACAGAACGTTGTGGCGGACGGACTTTCAAGAATTTCAAGACCCGAAATTAATATACAGGAATTGCAGAACGAAATATTCGAAAACAATGCAGTTTACGGACCAGACATTATCAACAGGTATAAAAATCAATTATTGATCAAGGTTTCAAATGATCAGAAAAAGAGCCCTTATTTAAAATGCAGTATATTCCCAGGCCAAACAAGACACGTCTTTCATAAAAGTAATTATTCGGATGATGACCTGATGCAGCTTCTTAAAGTATATCTTGATCCCGGAGCAACGAATGGTATTTTTGCCCCGGTGGAAATAGCACAAACCTGCGAAAGACTGATAAGACAAAATTTTAATAAGATAAAAGTTCATTTTTCGAATATTAAACTTCCGGACTTAGTTTCTTTACAGGATCAACAGGAATTCATCAAGAAGAGCCATAACTACAACCATCGTGGTTACAAAATTACATACGGGGAGGTTCAAAAATCTGTTTATTTCCCAGGAATGCTTGGAAAAGTTAAAAACTTCATAAGTAATTGCGAAGATTGTAAGTTTTCCAAGTACGAAAGGAAACCATTCAAAATACCAATATCCAGAAGAGTCTATGAGAAACCGTTTGAGAATATTTTCATTGATGTCTATGTAAAAGAGACCGAAAAATTTCTCACGCTCGTAGATTCCTTTTCAAAATTTGCTCAAATTTTCAAAATCACTCATGAAACCACTGACGAATTAATTGAAACTCTTATAAAATATTTTAAAATATTTGGGCTACCGAAACAAATAACATGCGATCAAGCACCAGGTTTCCATAATTCAAAATTTAAAAAATTCTTGGAAGATCAAAACATTCACTTACATTTTGCCAGTTACAGCAACAGCAACGGAATTGTGGAACGTTTTCATAATACCCTGCTGGAGATGTATCTCGCAAACAGAAGAAAAATGGAAAGATTGACTCTGTATGAGGGACTCTCTCTCTCTCGTTACAGCACTTTATAATGACGCCAAACATTCTGTAACACATCTCTCTCCAAGAGAGATAATTTTCGGAACCTCCACATCTTTAAACATAGACGAAATTAATCTTTCAAAACAAAGAGTCTTGCAGACGGCAAGAGATAACATAAAGAACTCGGCTGATAATCACAATGCAAAGCTACCCACCTTGTATTGTGATGAATTCAAAAAATTGACAAAACAAAACATTTTAGTGAAAGGAAAAGCGAAGCCAACTCCTAGCGGGCATCGTTATAGATTAATAGAAATCAAGACACAAACGGACAAGACAGTTACTGACGAAAAAGACATAAAGACCCACAAAAAATACATTAAAAACTAAGACAAGGTTCAATTTCAAAATTATTTACAGACTTTGCCTATGGGCAACATCAGGACAGACGGACATTCTCATACATGACCTAAACAAAAATCCTTTGGCAATAGTACCCCTTGGACCAGCTAGGATAAGTAATAACTATCTAAGATTAATACACCGGATTGATCTAAAAATAATAGATGAGACTATTCAAAATTTGAACAATGAAGCTCAGGATAAGATGAACAGCAAAAGTTTAATGAGCTCTTTGATAAAAGTAAAAATAGATAAATTGAACTTAACATTTAGAAAATTACAACCATACTCAAGAGTCCAAGAGATGGGAAAAATTAGAGAAATTTGAAATATAATGTGTCTGGTAGCCCAGATGCGGAAGAACTTAAGAATCATAAAACAAAACTTCAAATTCATTAGTAGACCAAAACAACAAACAGATAACTATCAACCATATTTTTTGGAAAATAGATTAAACAATATTTCAAATGATATACTAGGTATGCTAAAAGACTATAATTCATTAGCGTCAGAAATCGTTCACCGGTTTCGATTCTAGAAATCTTTGTTTAACATAGACGAGCTCATTAAACAGTTAGAACATATAGAGGAAGCAATCGATTTAGCCAGGCAGAACATCCCTAGCAGCCGCATCATTAGTTCTCTGAGATGAAAGCAGCTCAGCAATTTTTCACACACAATGGACTAGAAGCGACAATTGCAGAAAATATATTGACATCGCTAGCGCCAGCATCATTTATAGCAAGGAAAAAAAATCATCATTTACATTCTAAAGTACCAAGAATCAAAAACGCAACACTGCTTAATTTCGTGGAATCGGTTATTTCGACAAACAGGACAAGAATTCATCTCGCCTCAAATTACTATGGAGGGCTCACTACAGCTTCATAAGAAACCAGGCTCACAAATACAGAAGAACATTTACATATGCCCTAGTTTGCTTTCTTCATTAGAGTCACAATGGCTGGAATGCATACAACAAATCGGCAAAAGGGTGAACCGCACAATGCCCTATGAACGAGCTTACTCTAACAATAGTATAAGACGAATTGAAGCGATGGCAATATTCTCATTAACGATGATGTAATATTAGCTCAACCAGCGAAGTGTAATGAAAGGAGTACCTTAATACAATTTTCGAGCTGTATGCTAAATTTAAAATAACCTGAAATCCGCGTATTTATAACAACTACAGTGTTAAGGTAAAATTCAACAATCAGTCATAATCGCATCCACACGAGTACTTTCATACAGAACCAAACACGAATTAACGCCATCACATCTGCATCATCTCAACCCATCATTACAGAAAACCTTCAGCCAGCATACACCTTTCGGATGGCTATCGTTTATGGAATATCCAATCTCAATATTTTGGCAATCATCATTACATCGGATAACAGAAAATCACCATACCACAGAACCAACGTTGGTCATTTCCAAGGAGACCTAGTCAAGAAACGAGACGAATCCAGGAGACGCATCAACGACAAATAGTTCACCCAACAACCCAAAGAGTCGGATCAATGATTTACGACTTCCACAATTCCATTCATACTCACAGGAGTAAGACGCAAATCATAGAATCAATACGCTGAGACAGTCAGGTGTGAGCCGTTAGAAACACAGTGATCGCCACGTTTCTGGTTAGGAACGCTGCTTACTGACTACGCGCCTTCACGTAGGCAAATCGAATGCTGGCTAAGCAGTTTTAGATAATAAATATGGTCGATTGCGAGGCTCGTCCTCTTTTTCATCGTGTGGTTCGTATAGTTAGGTTGGTAGTATCAGTCCGGTATTTAGTAGTTAATAAAGTTAAGAAGTTGTGCTTTTAAAAGTGAAGTTCGAATCCGAAATTTCTTACTCAGCATACCTTCCGCTCAACATTCAAACCAAACGACCTTTTTCAGCCACCAAAGAATTTTCAGATGTTAAATCATACGATATTCGAACAACTCACTTCCAACTCACTTACTTATACTAACCCAACGTCCCATCAGAAGAGTACCGGCGTTGCAATGTTCCGCTACCAAACGAGCCGAACAGCGTGTTTCTGATCAAAATCGACCAGTCTTAAACTTGACGGATTTCTTTCATCGTGCATTTAAAAATTTTGCAATGCCCTCATTTTGAAGATGTGCGCGTACCATGCTCTATTTGGCACTTTAGCTTCAGTTATCAAAATGTCGTAGAAGGCAAGAGAAGCAACGCATCGTGTACCTTGCACATGCATTAAAATCCAAACCACTCTCACGCCGTCGTTGGCGAAATTGTTGATTATGGCTAAATCAACTGTTACCAACGCATTACAGTACGGTAAATGTTATTCAGCTGGAAAGCTGGATCGAGGAAGAGTTGCCCGCTGATTCAACTGAACCAACCTCTCCGTCCGAAATAAGCCAGAGAAGCCGATGTAGCGCCTTTAACCGTAAAAAACTAGCTGACCGTCGACTACAAGTACATAGTGACTCTAACCGCGACGATAAAACAAAACACGTTGGCCAAAGTACGATCGTGAAAGCATATGACGATGCTGACGATAAACTTATGTCAAGGCAACTTAAATAGCTTCCTGACAGGAATTCAGCAGCGGCAACCGACGAAGAAAGGCAGATATCAGCACTTAAACTCTCAAAGTTCATGAAGAAAGTATCTGGTGTGGCAGTCACAAACAACGTTATGCCAACGTTTTAATTGTGACCGGAACCGTCAACCAGAAATTTTATCTGAGCGAGTTTAGCAAAAACGTCGCCCACAGCCTCTCCTGGAAGCAAGCAGCATTATTCATCTGGTCGGGCAGGATTGGCATTCCGCCGATGGAAAAGCGTCATGGAGGGTATGCTGCCAACAATGTTCAGCGGTGCCTAAGTTGCATGTCAAAGAATCCTACAAATACGCCAGAGCTCCGCCCGGTCGAACAATATGTAATGTCGCCAAAGTGAACCTTGGAGAAGACACAAAAAGCTGTTGTGAGTGAGAAACAGTCCAGCAGCCCGCCTTCTGGCACAACAAAGTAGACAACCCTAGTAAAAGAACATTTGTTGCCATTTGCCAGATAACATAAATATAATTGCTGTGTTTTAACTGCCACGCTAACCAATGATCTAGTGTCATCAGGTGGGGAGACTGTACAAAGTCTATGGCAAAGCGTGGCAAAACGAAAGACCCGGCAATTCACATTCGGTAAAAGGAAGCATAGCTGAATATTTTCTCATTGCTACTCTGTGATAACTGAACTTGAAAAAAGAATTCTGGTTTATTAATAAAACTTTGATCGACTCACAAATACGACTGTTTGAACAATTCCTTTAATTGAACGGTATAAAGAAAGTTCGTCAACTGGTTCTTCAGGCAACACAACCATTGCTTTTTAATAGTACCGCAATATAAAATCAGGCGTAGATCTACGCTTCTCAAAACAAAGCAACTTACTTCCAAATACATCAAATCATCATCAAATCATTTGGTCTCCTGATGAGAATGTAGGATTTTTTATCGATTTTCAAAAAACTTTTTATGTCATAATTTTTCACTTTATATTAAAAATCAAGTCATTTTTATTGAATTCGGATCACTATAGCGAAAATTGGACGGAATTCCAATTGGAAACCCTAACAAATAATTCATTCATTTTTCCCCAATCATTGTTGGTTTCCAATAATTTGTTAAATGTAAAAAACGAAGTTTTGGTGCGACTGTCCAAAGCGATATCTCCGCATCAAAAATTATCCAGTGAAATCAGGAAATCCTCCAACGATCTTTCCGATAATTGAAAATAGCTATGAAAAAATTCACTATGTATCCCAGAACAAAAACCTTTTCTCCTACCAGCAATTGGTACATAGCATCTAACACTATTGATTGCCCAGCTAGCCCGCATCGAAAAAATCTTTCATTAAACAAAGTCATAATGAGTCATCCTTGTTTTTTTCAGATCCACACAAAAAAAAGTCGAACAAACCTCCAAGTTGGCAGACTAAGCAAAAGAAGAACAAACAACAGAAGAAAAAAATCAGCAGCCTAGAACAAAAGCCTAGCATCATATCCTTTCGGCAAACCACGCAATTAAACCATGAGAAAGTTTCTGGCCCTTTGGGATTACAGCGAAACATAATTTCTCTGAAGCAAAAACCCCCGCAGAAGTGAACATCAGAGAAAAGCAATGCGGTGAAATGAAAACTGCACGAGAAATACCGGAAATCCATCATATTCTCATCCTACCAATGCTATTAGGGCTTCTGGATAGAAAAGAAGTGAAAACAAAACCATTCTCCGATTAAAACCAAAGAAAAGAATAGATGCGCAAAACCGTAATTCACAGTGAAGGTTTTTTCTCAGTGCCAGTGCTTTTTGGTTGCGTGAAAGTATTTTTCCGGCCATGTAGAACCATAACCACGGTGGAAAACACAAAGCGAACCACTATCCAAGTAATTAAGCGTGAAGTTAGTACCGTAGCAGCGAAACCCTAAAAGGATTATCGTTCGAGTAAACCGTCAAGTGCGATCGTGTCAAAAAGGTTTCGTTGAGTGAAACGAATTGAAAGAAAGAAGAAAACTACCATCGAAGAGTGCGACGACCAGGACGGTGGCGACGGAGGCTCTCTTTGAGCTAGAAACGTTCCGGAATAGTGGCGGACTACGGGGAACTGAGCACCCTTTCGCAGGATCTTTTAGACTACGAGAACAACAGCACCAGCCAGTGATGCTCTCCTGCAGGTTAATTCCTGATGCAGCTGCTGAGTTAGTTCCAAGACTGGTGGATGATATTTCAATTATATTTAACCGGGAAAACTAATAAAGGTTGGTCAAAATAATTGAAGCACTTATCTTTAGAATTTCAAGTAACTCAAGTACAGTGTTCATAGCTCACCAGTATCAAGGCTGCCGTGTCGATTTAAAAATATTTTAAACATAGTACCAATTATCACGACTGTAATACTCATGACTCTAATCCGGCTCATCATCAGGTGGAACTGCGTGTGAGATTCGTTTTTTCAAAGATTTCGCTAAATCGAACCGTCACGCTGGGTAGGTCATTGATTATCCATTCTTTTTACAGAACAGCAGGTCGAAAGTTCAATCCCAGGCCCGCCCTTCCCCGCCATCTGTCACTTAGTCTTCTTTCTGTCCCTGTCAGACACTACCGTTAAGTAAAGGCTGTCCACGTTAAATTTTCGGACATCAAAATGGTAGCAGCAAAACAATTTACACATACTCCAACTAAAACCGACTGTTGTCGACAATAATAGAGTTACACCATATTACAGATACAGTCATTTCGCATGTTAATCCTTCTTTCTGTTTAATTCGAACTTACTGTGGCAATACACCATCAGGTTCCGTACGGCATGTCCTGATACGCCTGCCGCGACGATTCTCCATCTTCTTGAACGAAAGTTGCATTTGCTTTCTTCAGTTTGGAAGAGTTTCCGCCTGACCAGAACCCAGTATTTCTATATTTGGTGAAGTTCTGACAGTTTGGTGACGTCAAAGGCTTCAATGTATTTGCCCGCTTGAACCATAGACCATCTAAAAAATGGTAAAGTTCCAGTACGACTGTTTGCGCGAAATTACGTCATCACGGTTGGGCACCTTTCTTTCACTTTGTGTTTCAGTCCTTGCTCTGCTTCATCTGCCTTTTGTACGTGATTTTACTTCCTGAATTTTGATCCACATTCCAGCCAGAGAGTTTGAGATTTTTCTCAATAATTGTCGTCAATTTCTTGTCCATTGACGGGATTTTTTCATTTGTTCCGGACGTCATCCTTCCATCCACAAACGCTAGTCAAGTGATTTGGCAAACACAAAACACGCGTGTCGTTGTTTGGCTTTTTGCGCAGACCGCACGACAAATTCTCCGAATGCCGCCGTTCAAGAAGCAGCGTTTGTACACTTCCACTTAACGACGCCATTTCACTAACGTAACAAGAAGAAACATGTTGGGCGACAAATAAAGTGTCGCCGTCATATGCGCAATCGTCGGCAACCGTGAACAATTCAAAATCTACACTGACAGAAAACTGTCCGAAATTAACGTGGGCAGGCTTACCGTCAATTGATCACCACTAATACAATCCTTTCGTTCCGGCACCGTGGCAATTGTCAAAATCAATCATCTTTCCATCCTGAAGACCGCGAGAACAAGGCCAGCACGGCTATTACTGATCTATAATAAATAAACATACAGTGAAAATTAGTAGTACTTTCAACAATCAAATAGAAACCAGCGCGAACTGAAATTGGTTCAATGCCGAGAACCCCAAGGTCCGACGTTCACCTTGCAGCTGCACCTTGCAGCATACCGCAGCTTTTCGACACTTTTCATACCAGCATCTTTGAGCTTGTTTCTATTCGCCGGTATTTTCAATTAATTACCGGCGCCTCGATATTCCTTGTTACTTTATTGAGTGCGAATTATCGCTCAATTCACCGTTTAGTATCAACGTTTGCATTAAAAAGGACTTTTCATGATAAAGTTGGCATGACAGATAATTTTCAGATAACGCGAAAGGTAATTGTTTAAGCTAAGCTAAAAATCTAGGCATGCTAACCGGGAAGATTCATTATGGTGGGACGAAAATACGCGAAGGCATGGTTTTCAGTTCTTTCTTCGTTTTATTTATCAATCTTCCTGTTTTCGCGAAAATCACGGTTTATAGATCTTGCGCCACAGGTTGGTCCACCCGATGGGACGCAGCTGGGGACGTTGGCTGGCTTCACGACTGGCACCACACCGATATTCAGCCGTCGACTTTCAAACGACGTTTGAGAGTGGCTGACGCCAGATCCGGCCAGAGCACTGCTCTCTTACTACAGCTTCGATGAAACGACAAATTCTGGCAGGTATTTCCACTACATTTCTGCTCCGCTGGTTAATCGCAGCGAGCGAAGAGCGTCGGTAATCCCTTATCGCTATCGTCAGCCACAGCAGCACTTTGGGAGCGATGTGAAATGAATCATCTGAGCCACTTCTTCCTCGTGAAGTAAAATACGAAGGCGCCAGCGTAAGTCGTTGCCATCCAGGGTGAGATAGTTCAGCCGTCATTGCCTGCAGTTCAAAAACCAGCGGACGCGACCGCCCGGCACGTGGCGCTCCAACGGCGCGTTCGCCAGGGTTTTTCGCCACGGCCGGCTGAACGACCGCGCAGCGATGTGTCACTTTTCTGCCTTCCTGGGCCCGCCAGCGCTGCTTGCCGCTCAGAGTCGTCGGCCGTCCGGTAAACGGGCTTTCTTTCTGATTTCACCGTCTAATAATGCCAAGACGCCAGATGCCGGAACACGTACCCGGTGCCCGCCGCGCGCCAAAATAATCACTGACAGCAGCGGTGCTGCTCTTTGAACGCGCACACCGCAACGGAGCCGTCACTGTTTCTACGCACGCGTTAGAGAGTTCGACCACAGAGCGTCGGCACCATTCAGACCGCGAGGTTACTATGATTGATGCTGCATGAAGCCCAGCGCAAAAGCGCGGTAAACCCGCGAACAATCGGGCATTTTTTCCATTTGTTTTAATACAAACCGCGTATTGATTTATTGGACCAATTCGATGCTAATTAAAAGATAAAACCATCTCATTTATGTCGAAAAAATGTGCTTTTCAAACCATATTGACACCCTGGCAAGTAACAATTTTAGTTTGTAAAAACATTTCTTCAAATTCACTGTTGAGCTTATGTCCCAACAAACATCAATGCCAATCATCGTTTGTTCATTATCACCAGACAGTTGTTCACAGTTTTTTTTCTGAAGCTGTTTAACTTTCCACAAATTTGTTTGACCAAGCGGTTACTCGACCTGATGTTTTTCAACTTACCA
>JASCZW010006915.1:0-78847 GCA_034211315.2 Aedes japonicus | reverse complement strand
TTTTGAAAAATAATTTTCAAATCATATGTTTTACTCGTATCTACATTGTCTAAGCTTTCAGGTTCACAAATGGAATTGTTATTATTATTTTTATATTCACTAACTATATTATTTATCAATATACTATATTTTGTATCTTACAGAGCCCCAGATTCGTTTTTTTTTGCCGTGGTATACTACAGAGAAAATCGATGAAGAGGATCGACTAATACGGATAGGCTCTATTCTAATGCTACGCGAGATTTTAAATCTAACGATACGAGGCTAATATAAATAAACTAAGAATTTGTTTTTGAAAGCCACCTTCCATCTTTAATTAAATTTTAATTAAAATGCGTGTTGTGCTGAGTATAACGGATTACAGATATTTACCCTATCCAGTCTACCACTGAAAATCCATTCCCGAAAGAAGATAGCAGAAAAAAAGATAAATCTCAATAATTAAAATGTGTGTGTATGTGTGTGTATATATCAATCCAACGCCCACCGTCCGGCAGTGATTTTATGGAAGAAAAAATGTTTGCAGTTAAGCTAACTGTTGTCGACTCGACAAACATTTTTAGCCTGGGAGTTGGAAGGTGATAGCTCTGTTGCGTTCCAGTGACCCATTTCAGAATGCCTGGTTACTCACGTCCATTCCAGAGGTCACTTTCACTTACAATAAGCCCCGCATAAACACAGTACAAACGTTAAATGGATATAGGTACTGTGCATACACTTCCATCATCAAATCATATTGTTTTTGATGATGGCACGTATTTAGCAGTATCGTTCAGAATCAGAAAGATCTCACCGGATATTGTTGCTGATCATCAGTCTTCATTTGGACGGCTTCTCTGGATGCTGAAGGATGCATTTATGTCTCTACAGAAGTAGCACTGTGATATTTGGCAAATATTTTCACATCATCCTTTTCTAAAGGAACAGCGTGAATACAATAAGTTCTTCGCGCACAATGAAAATCACAGGTAAAAAACACTTCCGAGAAAATTTATCACAAAAAATCAAAAAATTGAAAAATCACAATCATTGTTCAACGAAAAAAAAAACTTCACAGCTCTCCATCTGTACACCATGTGGTGAGTGAGTGCATCTGAAATTATATGCCAGTCACCCACGCGCGCATGCGCGTTAGCTTCGTTTTTTGCTTCTGACCAGCAAATGGCCGTTTTGCACATTGCACTGGTTTTCATTTTTCTCTCCCCACACACTGCCAACAATCAAAATCCTCGCTATGAGGCGACTCTACATCGACTCTAAACTGCTTATCAATCATCATGTCACTCGCGAAAAAGCCGAAAAATACTCGAACTTAATCATTTATGGCTGCGTGGCACAATACTAACAAACACAACGAAGCTGCTATTAACTTTTCCTCCGGGTACGGGGGCGAAGCACAAAAAACAAAAAAAAAAACGGGGAAAAACTACCGACCATCACAAATGTTTGCACGGAATCGATTCATTTCACTACATCTCACACAAAACACGTAGAAATTTCATGATTTCACTATTCGTTTAGGTTGAATTTCGAATATATTTTTGATTTTATTTTCCGCGAAAACGACGCAGCAAAAACAAAACACGTCAGTTTCCAAGCACGGCTTGCTCAGATAAATCTCAATAATTATATATACATTTATTTTCAAGTTTTTACATAAACCATTTCTTTTATAGTTTCATATATATAACGATTCCAGTACTTATGTTTTCATTCTGATTCATACACTGCGCATTTATGGACGTGATGCGAAATCGATTTTTAATTGATAATTCTGTTCATTTAATTATATTCTACTCACTCACTTATCAGAGTCTTCATCACACTAGCCGCTTTCCCAACGTGACCCGTCAAGATTAGCATTACAACGGAAATCAGTTCTTTGTTCTCTCGTTTTGCCATTGTCTCACATTAGCGGCGACATTGCTGGAATTGAATTTTCGAACCAGACAACTGCTATCGATTATCTGAGTGAGCAAGATATTTTGTGTTCAACAAAATAATTCTCAGACTGCGAGTCAAATGTTGCATGAGTTATTTCGATTGTGCTCAAGGTCTGAAAAAGATAGAGCTGATTCTTATGAACATATTCTCTGGTTTTTCCTATTCTCGTGGTGAGTTGAATCACCATATCGTTCAAACCGTCGCACTCCATCTCGTGCTGCAATGCTGGTACGATAATGAACACTGTGAGTTATCTCTCTTGAAAGCAGGTATTGAGCGTTCGTTGATGTGGAGTACATACAACATTGAATTCATGATAAATTTATCGATACAATTTCAATTTTGTTTTTGTTGCCGTAAACTCGCATAATCGCGCTATTCATTTCGACTCTTATCGTACCAATATTCACCATAAAATTTAATGCGCATATGATTTGGAGCATGATGAGCTATAAAAAACTCAATTTGTTTTGGATGTTTTGCTATCAAACAAAAATTTCCCGCAACACTGGTACTTTTTCTGAGATTTTATTTACTGTTACATGAATCAGAAGAGCAGGGAATCGAACAAAGCAGAACAACAAAATCAACCACGATATCACCGTGAAGTTTGACAGCTGTGGTCATTTGGCCCTTTGTTGGTTTTGATGGCAGTCAATAGGTTTTATGAAGGTTCTCAAGTGGTCAGAACATCTTCCACTAGAACATTTTAAAAATCTTTATGATCTCATAAAGGTTTTCTTAAATTGTTTTCACAACCGTCTATAGAGTGAGCCACTTGATACACATTTCGGCTTTTAAAATGCTTAGAGGAGGTTTTTGGTGGACGAAACAGTTTTGGATGTAGTTTTATCGAAAAAGCCGGGAGGAGTGCTATACATTTGGAATCAAACTTGAATTGTTACTTGGTTTCCCAAACATTTAGAGAGAACCTCCAAAAAGTTCAGATATACCTAAAACATCTGGCAGAAAAATCCTTGAAGAACTGGATGAAACTTTGCGGAAGTAAAGAGGGTACTTACTAGTGTTTCAAGCAGGGGATTTCTCAAAAATGCTGGAAAAAAATCCTGACGTTCAGGACAGAACTTCCTTAAAGTTCAACTTCTTAAAAGTTCCTAGAATCTTCCTAGAAGTTTTGGACAGAACTTTCTCGAAGAATTGGAGAGATTTTCACTGAAGTTCAGGATGGGAAATTTCGAATGTTTGGAAAGGAACTTTCCCCTAGTTCAGGATAAAACTCATCGAAGTTCAAGAGCAAGTGACAATTGGACCAACTCCATGCCAGGATAAAATATAAAACCCTGTCATCTGCAGACTCAATTGAATAATTGTTTGCGAACCGAAGCTTAATCGAGCTGTGGTGAACAGTCGTGACATGCCACCAAGTCAAACATCATAACACCAGCCGAATGTTTGGATTGGAACTGAAACTTCACTTTCTCCGGAACTGAAATTTCATCCGGTGAGATGAACCTGTGTGAGCGACTGTTACACCCAAAGTAAAAAGATAGATTGTAATGCAATTGCGCATGATTTTGTTTTATTTCTCGTAATGAATCGTACCTTGGAGAAAAAAGGAACACATCAATTTGCTTTGAAAAATTCAATGTGTGAGTGAAGTTGTGCAGTGTATTAGTGTTGATTATAAGATTGAAGTCCGGAAGTTCAATGGCTCACTAAAAAATATAATAACAATACTCAACTGAGAGCCACCTGCTCTAGATTGTTTCCATTCAGCCACTGTAACAAAATAAAATGTATGGAATAAAAGCCCTTCGATTGTCGAGGCACTCGGCGATGCAGCAATGGGGCAAATGTCTCTCACACACACTTGCATGGCGTCATTTATTTCATAAAGAAGGGAAAACTTGAGGGAGATCGGAGTGTGATGATGAGTTTGAATAAAAAGTAGAACACTTGACGGTGGAATACCAACAGTAGTGGTCAATAGCGTTGTGGTATTCTGTGGTGTTGTCTCACCCATATTTAAAAGTTGTCGACTGTTGAACAACGGTTTTTTCGAATATCGAGGCACTAAGCACTCGACGATACATTTGTTTCGAGAAATCTGTGTGCTGCCAACCGCTTGCGCATACATGCATGGCTTCGTTCATACCATAAAAGGCTTTGTGGATCATGATGGGCAAAATGACTTTTTCTGAATCATGCGGATTTCTCAAGATTTGATTGCATACATTGCAATTGCATTTTTTTGCCACCTTTCTTACTTTTGAGTGTAGTCACAGCATCAAAATGCTTTTCTCTGGATAACAGGATTATCATTTTTTCCTTCTTTAACATAGAAAGCAATCTCTTGTACCTGTACCCGCTCCGGAATCAAGTGGCGTTTCTGTCTTCTCTGGAAGATGCATGCTATTATTTTTTGATAATTATTAGCATGGATTTTTCAGAGATGTTGACTACCTTGGAATGTTTCCTGATCGTACCTATCGGGTTGCCAGCAATCTTTGCACGGGCCGATTTGATCACGTTTTCACTGCGTATGGCCATCCTGTATAGGCATTTGATGACAAAAGCTGTGGCCAAATGACATCCTATCACTTTGGCAATCTTCTTTGGCGTCTTCTGGGCGGGAAGCGAGACTTTGGTGTACTCATTTGGCAGCCCTTATTTGGCGTACATTTTTCATAATGGTGCAATAAAACAATTCCAATGATCGCTTGCAGCACTTGAAAGTAAGCATCAACACTGCCAATATAAAGAAGTCATAAGTTACACAAATCAACTCAGTATTAAAGTTTCATTATTTTTCCATTGTTTCCTGCCTTACCTGTAGGGACAAAAAATCATACTAAGCCATCATAATATTGCATAAAATCCTTAGCAAAAATTCAACACAATATCCAAAGCCTTCACCCAAAGAAAGAATTAATTTCAAAGCTCAAGCTCAACCTCCAAAGCTTTATTAAATAAAAGTTATAGCAAGATATAAGTTGTCCCATAATAAACTATAATCAATTAAATCAAAGCTTCGATAAATATAATTTCAAAGATCTCCTACCGATCGAATTGGTCAGAAACAAGATCTTCAAAGGCTGTGAATTTTTTTCCTCATTTTTTATTTTATCACTAAATTATGAAATCAGAAGGATATCCAGTAATTCTTACAACTATAGACTGTTCCGAGAAATAAAAAGACAATTTCTTTCTCAAATAAAAAGACCATGCTGTGATTGTTGATTTTTTTGGTTTCTCACACATAGTAAACAACAATGTTTTTACTTCCATCTTCTCTTCAATTCGGTTGATTTTTCGTAGGGTAGCCAAGTTCTCTAACTTTTTCCTTAACACTACTAATAAGCTTCTGCATAGTGGTTTCTTTTACCATTTTCACCAATTTTGGTCAATCTTTCTTCAATTTTTCAACACTATCCGCTGGTTTCATGTGTTTTCTAAGCTTTGCTTTCGTCAAAGCCCAGAAAGGCTCGATAAGGCGAGTCTCTGGGGAGTTTGGTGGATACATCTCCTTTAGTACAAATACGACATTGTTCCTTTTGTAACATTCTAGTGCATATTTAAAGTAATGGTAGGGAAGCAATATCAAGCCAAAAGATTGTAGGCTTGTTATGTTGTTTGATCAAGGGTAGCAACTTTTTTACAGACGCTCCTTCACGTAGGTTTGACAATTTATTGTGTCTGTCGTAATGCATGGACGAGCTATTCTACCACATCTGCATATGGCCTGCCACACCATTTCCTTCTTACCGAATTTTTCGGTGTAAATGGCTTTCACTGATCCTGGAACATCCTTTTCCTATGACGAGGTATACAACTGTGGTCCCGGCCGAATTCTTTAATCAAGTTTTATGAAGGTTTCATCGTCCATTATAACACAGGCCATTTTTTGTTCAGCAGTGTGTGATACAGCTCAAGAGCCCTCGGTTTCACAGATTCAGCCTGTTTGGTGCTTCGTTTTGGCTGTCTCTGCTTGCGACGACTCTGCAGGCCCGTTCTCCTCTTGGCACGCATTACATTAATCGCCAAAGTACTTAGCTTTTTTGCCACATCTCGGACAGATGCTGAAGGAGCACTGTTGTTGATACATCTCTAATGCGGTTTGAAATGCTCCGACGTTTACATCTTCTTCCTCAGTCTGTTTTCTGATCGACAGACAACTGACGGTGCACCGTTTGTGCACAATCCGTTTATTCTGCTCGGGAGAAAGACCACGCATTTTCAAACTTCCGTACGAAAAAAAGAAAGTAAAAATGACAGCATCAGTTTAATTTCGATGTAAACAACAGGACGCAGCCAACAGTTGGGTAAATACTGCACGCACTTTGAATTGACGGTTAATGATTAGTGTATTTATAATTATCGGAACAGTCTATACTCGGGCATAAAATGGGACCAGGTTTATTTTTCTGAACGGTACATCACCGACCTGCCTGAACATTGCTCAGTGATAGACCACTTACTGATCTCAAGTGACTAAGCTATGAAAACAACCTAGTAGATCCTACCCCAAGAATTTGGGAGCAATCTCGGTAATACTGGGAAAAGATTCAAATTGCCGGCGCCTGTGATATAGTGAAAAGCGTGGTAACCTCTCACCCAAGTCGGTCTGGCATCAATTTCCGTCAGCGCGGTTGGGATTTTAGAGACGAAAAATCTGTGATTACGTCTTCCTTGAAAGGGAACAAAAATCGTTGAGGCCCGACCCATGTGTGGATGGGCCAATATGTAGGGTCAATGTTTTCTTTTTGGCATGACAAACAAGTCTTCGTCTGAAAGTCATGTAAATACAAAGAAATCGATAATCTTAAGCACCTACTCATTTTCATCAGTACAGCTAAAAAGAAGGCAGCTTATTGGTTAGAGATAATAAGGTCTGTATCCACAATAATCCGGACACCTCATAACATGAATAAAACATACATTTCGCATGATATTTCCGTTGTAGTTGTTTATTTCAGAATCATGGGACGTGTTTTAACAATTCGTGAAGACAAAACATAGTTATTCGGTATTGGCATTAAATTTTCGAACTTTGCGCTTAACTCCGTCCATTAGGGTTTGTACAGACACTTCAGAAATCGTAGAAGCCGTCTTTGTCCAAATTTGCTGAAAATGTTTGATGTTTTTGATTCCTTACTTCTTTCCAGAAAACATCCGTTTCATCATAGCCCAATATCTTTCGATTTGTCGTAGCTCTGGGCAATTTGGCGGGTTTGAGGTTTTTGGTACAATGTTCACTTTGATTTGCCTGCTATCACTCCATCACAGTTTTAGCATAGTGGCATGATGCCAAATCGGGCCAGAACAAAGGTTTTCCTTTGCGACTTTTGATGAAAGGTAGCAAGCGCTTCTGCAGACACTCTTTCTGATAGATCTCCTTGTTGATTGTGTCTGAAGTGACGAAAGATTTACTCTTTTTGCCACACGTGCAAATTGCTTGCTAAACAAGGTATTTTTGGGAAATTTCGATGCCTTCTTCGTTCTGAAATGCTCAGCTGTAACATTTGTGGCCATAGCAGAATAAAAGCCAGCCCTGGAAGCTGCTTGAAATCCTCCAGGACATAAGTTTCATCGTCCATAACAACGCATGAAAACTTCGTCAAATATTCGCAGTACAAACGTCGAGCCCGTGATTTTGCTGCCAAGTTCTGTTTGTCGTTGCGATTTGGAACTGTTTTTACTTCATACGACTTAAGTCCCCAACGTTGTTTTGATATTTGGACAAAACCAGGCGACATCCCTATTTTACGAGCCACCGTTCGAATGGAGAGATTTGGGTTTTTCGTTAATATCCTTTTCACCTATCGGTCAATGACAAGATCAGTGCGTCAAATGTTGAATACTTGAATACTAAACATAAAATGTAAACATCAATCAAAGTCTTTTTCATCATAAACTCTAAGCTATACCACATTGAAATTTTTTAATTTCTCTGTGCAATATTTCAAAAGTAACAATGATTTGAAGGTGTTCGGATTAATGTGGATACAGATTTTATGAAGAATGATCTTCGGCGATGGTGGTCCAAGGGGTAGTAGACATGTACAAAACCTAGCAAAATCAACTGAGTAATCCCTTAAAAACTTCAGAAAGGTTAGGGCGGCCTTGAAAAGACTCGTTTGAAAGGCCATGAGAATCTACTGTCTGGGAACTCGTTGAGGCATTGTACTCCAAAGTGGTTTACTTAGTTTAAATTTTACCTTCAGCTAACCCCCTGAAAAATAATACTTAAGGCAACACTGTTCCTTTTGCGAAACCTTCCGACCCTACCGATGGACGACCAATAATCGGCATTGTTTATAAATACAATTCAATCTATGTTGTCCCTCCCAACTGCCACGAATGGCTGCTGTTGTCAATTGCTCGCGACAAAAATCGTGCCTGCAGTAAATCTTCCTTCCTATGTGCGTGAAGAAGAGGGAAAGAAAGAGGTTTCACTCGTCTCAACCAGTCAACACTAGATAATGTGATTGCTTGTTTCAAACTGAATTCATTGGGTCGGGCTGAGCGACGCTTTTGGTCCCAAATCCAAAAAGTAGCATTTGAGGTAATGTTCACCAGTCAGATGGACGTTGGCCTGCCCGTGCGTCATAAATCAATTGCTTCACGTGCTCTTGAGCATTTTATTAAATTACACATGTTAATCCTTTGTAAATAATCTCCGTGTGCGGGACAAGTTCGGCCACAAAACAAATAGAAAAGCACCGGAGCAAACAACCGCAAATAAAGCCATATCCAGTCTGGGTCTGCGCGAGGAGCGACGACTATTAATGGCTGTAAATTGGACGAAGTCAAAGCCACCGGTCGGTGTTCAACGGGGATTTCGCCAGAGCAGCTGTGTTCGGAGGAGTTTGGATATGACTTGCTGGGATGAAAGCCTTACGGATGCTTCGGAACGGCAGTGTACGATTCGTTCCCTGGAAGCACTCATAAACAATTGGCTTGATCAAACTTTTTTTCTTCCATCACACATGCATGTATGTATTTGCGCAATGACTTCGACTGCCAATTGACCACACTGACCGATAGACGGCTTGAGGAACGCTGGCGAAATGTTCGAACCCCCATTGCCATACATTAGCCAATTTTCTGCCACTGCTCCCCAATGCGATCGAACGGGCGTGTGCCCTGCCAGACGACCGGCCAGACACTCCGAGATCAGAAACAGCAGCAGCACCAGAAAATTCAATCCACACCCGGACCCCAGATCGATACCATCAAATAAATAAAATTTAAATTTATTAACATACCTATCGCTATTAAAGTGAGAGAACTTAGTCGTCGTTTGCGTCGCTGATGTTGGTGCTTGCAGCTTGACCAAGTCCTAGTCGAAAAAAATACTCCATATGCAAATGCTGTGATAGCTACATAAATTAAATAGCGATTACATAAATTATAAAATGACTTCAGCGGATTCTTTGGACACCTTGGAATGGCATTGATATGCTGAAGGCGGGGGCTACCGTCTTCGAGCACACCCAGAATCCTCCGTGCATCTGATCGCGTCGGATGATCTCGTTGCACATCAGGTACGCTTTTTATGACCATAAACTCGACAATAACAGCACGTCATTATCTCGCCTGGAAAATATTTTAAATAGCTGCTCCTCGTCGTCCTCGTCCGACGTCGTCTTCGCTGGCTGATCTTAGATTGCGATTTCGCGTACTGCGCCGGGCAAAAACCCGTTAAATTGGTGCACATTCTCCAGCTGAACATCAGCCCTGCTCTGGCATGCGCGCACTGAAATCTAATCCCACCTATGTAACAAGACATGCTGAATGATCTGCAACATGTGCTCGGTTGGGTGGAGGGATTGGAAATTCGAGATGTAGGGAAATTAAAATTTTATTGCCCTCATCTTTTAGCACTTACCTGGGCACGTTTCTCTGGTGGTAATGTTTAACTATTTGTTGAATGAGTTTTTCGCTACTCTGATGATCAGAATTGATTGAACCACATTTGAATTTGTTTCAAAATAGTGTGTTGACTTACTTTAGTTATAATTATTTGGGGAGTCCGCGAAGACTTGATCCCTTCGTCGTATCTCATAGAAAACTATAGTTTTACATCCGAAAAACATAGTTTTAGCTTAAACTACATTCCCGTTCTCGAATTTAATCTACAGTTTGAATTTTGTCCGATTACTCAAAATTTCTTTACTTTACCCTTCGGTTCAGAAAGTGGTATGGGCGCGTTCTGCCGACTTGGTCGATGCAGATTTAATGTGTAAATAGGCTGCTACATTAACGTTCAAAAGTTCCTGAACCAATTGGACAGCTTGTAATGATCACTTGAAGATGCGATGGGAGATCAATGCCCTGATATTTTCAAATAAAGCACGTAATGAAATGTTTCTTCTCTTCTATAACTAAACGTGATGAAATGAAGTAAACGAGTGGAAACTCATCAGGAATGATCTCTCATATGCATCCGTCATCGAGTTCGGGATACGGACGTTCACACTTCACGTTCTTAAAGTGCTTACGTGTTTCGGCTCTTTTCGGGTGATTTCAACGGCTGTTAATACTAAAAAGTGCGCTGAGACTGGAAAACCGTTATCCTTGTTGCGTTTTTATGGAAAGTGCAGGAAAATTCGGTTTATAAACCGTGATATCAGTGAAAATATTTCATCAAAACTGATAAAACAGTAGCAGTACTCATAGCCATTGTCACTCACAACTCTATTGTTTATTGGTACGGACCCGAGTGATAGAAGAAAATCAAAAGTGTACAATATGGAATGGAAGAATCTACGAACCAAAAGTGCTATAACGGTTAAATGAATTCTAACCCCGGCCAGATGGCCAGGGCGTTGGGTGGCCTCCCTCCGGCCTCACTAGGTGGTCTTCCAGGATCACAAATGGGAAAAACATTGCCTGATTGGATGCTTAACGACGACGATATTGGACAAACCCTGGTTCTACTTCTCCAACGCAAGGAACACCAAACACGCTCAATGACCGGTGTAATTGTCTGCCTCCTCCATTCATTATTGGTAAATCCTTAGAGTTAGTTCTTGGCTCCAACAGAGCGAGAAAAGTCCCGGAAGTTGTTTACTTTGGTCCTCTTCGCATCCCAGTGCGCGCCTACTACCCATCACCAATGATGTGTTTTAAATGCGGTGCCTACGAGCACTCTCGCAAGTTTTGCCAACAGACGGATATTTGCCTGCAATGTTCGCAATCAAGGTTGAGAAAGGGTTATCCATTGCTGAAGCACGCAAAGTATACGATGAAGAGACAAATAAACAAACAATGGCAAGTGAACTACAAAAGAAGCTTTCACAAGAGCAATCTGCTGAGGATAAAATCATCGCCGAACTTCGATCAGAAACTGAAACCCTGAAAACTCAGCTTCAAACCCTGGTGAATAAACGTGATGAAAAATCACGTAAGGATTTTAGAAAAAAAACGAACCTTCCTACAGTTTAAAATCATCTCACCCGAATTCACATTCCAGTCCGAAAGAGCGAACCAATCGGCAGTCTCGAAAGGACAAAACTTTTAAATCGCCTACAGCAATCCAAACCGATAACAGAAAGACCAATAACCTCGCTTCAAACGAAAACGAGATGCGAACACGAAGGCAAACATCGGATAGAGATATCACCAATCGTTTCAAATCATAGCCGAGTAACCGTGCTGCATTGGTGCCTGGTACCGTAGATAACACTATTGTTGCCACCACCGCTGGGCACAACACCAGTGGGCTCAACGATGGACCTGCTGCGAAGTTATTTTCGAGTTTGCTAACAAAAGGAAGTGATCGATTTGTCAGGTCGAAGATTATTACTGAAGAACACCTTTGATTTTTGAGCTGTGCGCAATCAGCCTGCTTCAAAAAGTGTTTTTCTTTGATCTGAACAACTATCGATATGGATGAATGATGGATTCTAGACTGCTAGAAAATTATCTTACCAACCCTGCATGGACATGATTATGGACGACCGACGACAACCAAACGACATTAAAATCATCAGACCCAGCTTTCCTACAGATTCCGAATCAGACATATTTTTGGGTACACTGAACGCCGATAAATATTCAGTACAATGTATTAACCACCAACGGAGAAATTTACGGTGTAAGGGTGGGGAATGTAGAGTACCCCCTTCACTTCCAGATGAAGAAGCGAATTTGGATGGCGAGGCGATCCGGGACTTCTTTCCCCAACCCGTTGACCACCAAACCTCAAACCCGACCGTGACGGAAACAAATGTTGCTGCATTGCCGATATCTATGCTAACTAACTCTGAAGCCAATGACCACCAATATAGACTTTGCATACAACCATCTACATCAAAGGAAAAAACAACCATCGTATCGAAATCGCCAAGTGCGAAGCCTTCCACGTCGACCCTGACCAGGGATGTCCCGGGCTTGCTCGATGAGCCCCTGGCGGCAGTCGACGTAGATCATACAGTTCTCGGGGCAAGTATCACTCCTTACCCACTATCACACCACCTACCCTACTCTACTACCCCATCTCACCTTCCAGATTGCAACGTGACAAATCGTTACGACATCTCTCCTGAACGGAGTATCGACTCTCGAAGCAGTGAAACAAGTAACAATCCTGGAAAAGAGATTGTGTTTCTGCAATGGAACATTCGAGGCCTATGGAGTAACTATGCGGAACTGTCGCATTCAGTACACCACAACCCCCACAGAGAATGTGCACCACAAATGTCACCACCACACTTGATGATATTATTGATAAGCTCGAACCACCATTTATCATTGGAGGGGCTTTAATGCTGCTCATGAAGTCTGGGGCAGCAGTAAGCCAGCTAGAAGAGGTTGGTTGTTACTTAGATGGTGTGCCAATCATCAACTTTCGATCCTGAATACCGGAGAACCAACTTTCATCAGTTCAGTGCATGGAACCATGTCAGCCATCGATCTCACAGTAGTTTCCAACACTCGGGCAAGCAAGCTCCATTGGACCGTCAACAGTGACACACTACAGCCAAAATAAAAAAGAAAGATTGTAATGCAATTTCGCATAATTTTGTTTCATTTCTCGTAATGGATCATAACTTGGAGAAAAAATGCAACATTGGTCGTGGGCAAAAAAGCAACATATCAATTCGCTTAGAAAAATTCAATGTGTGCGAGAGGTTGTGCAGTTGATGAGTAGTAGTAAATTCAATGGCTCACAAATAAAAAAAGATAACGATCCGCAATTGAAATTCGAACCGCAGCCGTCAGCGTGCCGGATTTTCGTTGTAACCATCCAGCTACGATTGCAAGTTGAGGTGGTCGTAATAAAAGCCTTCGGTTGTCGAGGCATTCAACGTTGCAACAATGAAGCAAATGTAGGTCGCACACACTTACATGGTTTTGTTTATTTCATACAACGCATGGTGACTTGATGAGAGGAAGATAATAAGAAGTGTATCGAATATAAGCTATCCACATGCATTTGCGTTGTACGCATGTATTTGTGATGGTTTTTTATGCTCCGAACACTGCATGCTGTGCGTTTGACTGTCAGTTTTCTTTTGTTTACTTGTTTGTGCGGTTCAAATTCTGCATTTTCAAAATGTCGCGTATTGAAAAGGAAGTGAAAATTAAGGTTCTGGACACATGTCTAAGTGAGAACGGTATTACTATGCGAAAATTGGCGAAAGGATTTGGAATTCATCATGCGAGTGTTAAAACCATCATTAATAAGTTTCGGGAACACTATTCTTTGGATGAGCTACCAGGAAGAGGCAGATGACCCGGTTCTTCCAACCCGAAACTGGAGCAGAAAGTGGTATCTCTAATCATGAAGAACAAATCAATTTCAATACGTGATTTGGCCAAAAAAGCAGGAACGAGTGTCGGAATGATCCAGCGTATGAAGAGGCGAAACCACCTGAAGACCTACAAGAAGCAGAAAATCTCGAAAAAAAAGTGCAGAACAGAAGAAGCGAGCAGCAACAAGGGCCCGAAAATTGTATTCGCGTCTTTTGCAGCGTCCGGATGCATGCGTTTTGATGGGCGATGAGACCTATGTAAAGGAGGACTCAAAAACCCTTCCAGGTCCACAATACTTTACTGCCGTCGTTTGGGAGGATGTAAGCAATGCGGACCGGTCGATTAGAGTGGAGAAATTCGGTCGAAAGGTACTGGTATGGCAAGCAATATGTTCCTGCATGTTCCCAGCTGCCTTACCAGTCTTCTTGAAGAACCTCTTTACGATTGCCCAGTGCGGTTCGATGAATCGAAGCTGAGGGCAATTTGGCGGATTATATTTTTCTCAACCAAATCCATACCCTTTTCGGCAAGCCAATTGAGAGTGGTTTTGCACAGCGAGGCGACGCTAAATCCGGCCAAAACAGTGGAGGTGTACGTATGCTTCTTATATAAAGGCAACAATCTCTTATGGAGACACTCAGATCGCTAGATTTCCGCATTTATAGTTCCGGTAGTGTAAAAAATGGTTGACTTCAAACAACAGGAACATATTGCTTGCCATACCAGTACCTTTCGACCGAATTTCTCCACTCTAATCGACCGGTCCGCATTGCTTACATCCTCCCAAACGACGGCAGTAAGTATTGTGGACCTGGAAGGGTTTTGAGTCCTCCTTTACACCAGGTCTCATCGCCCATCAAAACGCATGCATCCGGACGCTGCAAAAGACGCGAATACAATTTTCGGGCCCTTGTTGCTGCTCGCTTTCTTCTGTTCTGCACTTTTTTTCGAGATTTTCTGCTTCTTGTAGGTCTTCAGGTGGTTTCGCCTCTTCATACGCTGGATCATTCCGACACTCGTTCCTGCTTTTTTGGCCAAATCACGTATTGAAATTGATTTGTTCTTCATGATTAGAGATACCACTTTCTGCTCCAGTTTCGGGTTGGAAGAACCGGGTCATCTGCCTCTTCCTGGTAGCTCATCCAAAGAATAGTGTTCCCGAAACTTATTAATGATGGTTTTAACACTCGCATGATGAATTCCAAATCCTTTCGCCAATTTTCGCATAGTAATACCGTTCTCACTTAGACATGTGTCCAGAACCTTAATTTTCACTTCCTTTTCAATACGCGACATTTTGAAAATGCAGAATTTGAACCGCACAAACAAGTAAACAAAAGAAAACTGACAGTCAAACGCACAGCATGCAGTGTTCGGAGCATAAAAAACCATCACAAATACATGCGTACAACGCAAATGCATGTGGATAGCTTATATTCGATACACTTCTTATTATCTTCCTCTCATCACGTCACCATGCGTTGTATGAAATAAACAAAACCACGTAAGTGATGCCGACCTATTTGCTTCATTGTTGCAACGTTGAATGCTCTCGACAACCGAAGGCTTTTATTACGACCACCTCAACTCGCAATCGTGGCTGGATGGTTACAACGAAAATCCGGCGCGCTGACGGCTGCGGTTCAATTTCAATTGCGGATCGTTATCTTTTTTGTTGTGAGCCATTGAATTTACTACTACTCATCAACTGCACAACCTCTCGCACATTGAATTTTTCTAAGCGAATTGATATGTTGCTTGCTTGCCACGACCAATGTTGCATTTTTCTCTCAAGTTATGATCAGCAATTACGAAACTGAAACAAAATTATGCGAAATTGCATTACAATCTTTCTTTTTATTTTGGCTGTAGTGTGTCACTGTTGACGGTCCAATGGAGCTTGCTTGCCCGAGTGTTGAAACTACTGTGAGATCGATGGCTGACACTGGTTCCATCGCACTGAACTGATCGAAAGTTGGTTCTCCGGTATTCAGGATCGAAAGTTGATGATTGGCACACCATCTAAGTAACAACCAACCTCTTCTAGCTGGCTTACTGCTGCCCCAGACTTCATGAGCAGCATTAAAGCCCCTCAATGATAAATGGTGGTTCGAGCTTATCAATAATATCATCAAGTGTGGTGGTGACATTTGTGGTGCACATTCTCTGTGGGGGTTGTGGTGTACTGAATGCGACAGTTCCGCATAGTTACTCCATAGGCCTCGAATGTTCCATTGCAGAAACACAATCTCTTTTCCAGGATTGTTACTTGTTTCACTGCTTCGAGTCGATACTCCGTTCAGGAGAGATGTCGTAACGATTTGTCACGTTGCAATCTGGAAGGTGAGATGGGGTAGTAGAGTAGGGTAGGTGGTGTGATAGTGGGTGAGGTGATACTTGCCCCGAGAACTGTATGATCTACGTCGACTGCCGCCAGAACTCATCGAGGCCAAGCCGGGACATCCCTGGTCAGGGTCGACGTGGAAGGCTTCGCACCGGCGATTTCGATACGATGGTTGTTTTTCTTTGATGTAGATGGTTGTATGCAAAGTCTATATTGGTGGTCATTGGCTTCAGAGCTGATTAGCATAGATATCGGCAATGCAGCAACATTTGTTTCCGTCACGGTCGGGTTTGAGGTTTGGTGGTCAACGGGTTGGGAAGAAATCCCGGATCGCCTCGCCATCCAAATTCGCTTCTTCATCTGGAAGTGAAGGGGTACTCTACATCCCACCCTTACACCGTAAATTTCTCCGTTAGGTGGTTAATACATTGTACTGAATATTTATCAGGCGTTCAGTGTACCCAACGATATGTCTGATTCGGAATCTGTAGGAAAGCTTGGGTCTGATGATTTTAATGTCGTTTGGTTGTCGATCGGTCGTCCATAATCGTGTCCATGCAGGGTTGGTAAGATAATTTTCTAGCAGTCTAGAATCATCATTCATCCATATCGATAGTTGTTCAGATCAAGAAAAACACTTTTTGAAGCGAGCCGATTGCGCACAGCTCAAAAATCAAGGTGTTCTTCAGTAATAATCTTCGACCTGACAAATCGATCACTTCCTTTTGTTAGCAAACTCGCAAATAACTTCACAGCAGGTCCATCGTTGAGCCCACGGTGTTGTGCCCCAGCGGTGGTGGCAACAATAGTGTTATCTACGGTACCGAGCACCAATGCAGCACGGTTACTCGGTTATGATTTGAAACGATTGGTGATATCTCTATCCGATGTTTGCCTTCGTGTTCGCATCTCGTTTTCCGTTTGAAGCGAGGTTATTGGTCTTTCTGTTATCGGTTTGAGTTGCTGTAGGCGGTTTAAAAAGTTTTGTCCTTTCGAGACTGCCGATTGGTTCGCTCTTTCGGACTGGAATGTGAATTCGGGTGAGATGATTTTAAACTGTAGGAAGGTTCGTTTTTCTTCAAAATCCTTACGTGATTTTTCATCACGTTTATTCACCAGGGTTTGAAGCTGAGTTTTCAGGGTTTCAGTTTCTGATCGAAGTTCGGCGATGATTTTATCCTCAGCAGATTGCTCTTGTAGACTTCTTTTGTAGTTCACTTGCCATTGTTTGTTTGTTTGTCTCTTCATCGTATACTTTGCGTGCTTCAGCAATGGATAACCCTTTCTCAACCTTGATTGCGAACATTGCAGGCAAATATCCGTCTGATGGCAAAACTTGCGAGAGTGCTCGTAGGCACCGCATTTAAAACACATCATTGGTGATGGGTAGTAAGCGCGCACTGGGATGCGAAGAGGACCAAAGTAAACAACTTCCGGGACTTTTTCAGTCTACAGGAGCCAGAACTAACTCTAAGGATTTACCAATAATGAATGGAGGAGGCAGACAATTACACCGGTCATTGAGCGTGTTGGTGTTCCTTGCGTTGAAGTAGAACCAGGGTTTGTCCAATATCGTCGTCGTTAAGCATCCAATCAGGCAATGTTTTTCCATTTGTGATCCTGGAAGACTACCAGTGAGGCCGGAGGGAGGCCACCCAACGCCCTGGCCATCTGGCAAGGGGTTAATATTGCATTTAGCCTGCACTTTTGGTTCGTAGATTCTTCCATTCCATAGTTGTTCACTTTTGATTTTCTTCTATCACTCGGGTCCGTACCAATAAACAATAGAGTTGTTGAGTGACAATGGCTATGAGTACTGCTACTGTTTTATCAGTTCTGATGAAATATTTTCACTGATATCACGGTTTATAAACCGAATTTTCCTGCACTTTCCATAAAAACGCAACAAGGATAACGGTTTTCCAGTCTCAGCGCACTTTTAGTATTAACAGCCGTTGAAATCACCGAAAGAGCCGAAACACGTAAGCACTTTAAGAACGTGAAGTGTGAACGTCCGTATCCCGAACTCGATGACGGATGCATATGAGAGATCATTCCTGATGAGTTTCCACTCGTTTCACTTCATTTCATCACGTTTAGTTATAGAAGAAGAGAACATTTCATTACGTGCTTTATTTGAAAATATCGGGGCATTGATCTCCATCGCATCTTCAAGTGATCATTACAAGCTGTCCAATTGGTTCAGGAACTTTTGAACGTTAATGTAGCAGCCTATTTACACATTAAATCTGCATCGACCAAGTCGGCAGAACGCGCCCATACCACTTTCTGAACCAGAAGGGTAAAGTAAAGAAATTTTGAGTAATCGGACAAAATTCAAACTGTAGATTAAATTCGAGAACGGGAATGTAGTTTAAGCTAAAACTATGTTTTTCGGATGCAAAACTATAGTTTTCTATGAAGATACGACGAAGGGATCAAGTCTTCGCGGACTCCCAAATAATTATAACTAAAGTAAGTCAACACACTATTTGAAACAAATTCAAATGTGGTTCAATCAATTCTGATCATCAGAGTAGCGAAAAACTCATTCAACAAATAGTTAAACATTACCACCAGAGAAACGTGCCCAGGTAAGTGCTAAAGATGAGGGCAATAAAATTTTAATTTCCCTACATCTCGAATTTCCAATCCCTCCACCCAACCGAGCACATGTTGCAGATCATTCAGCATGTCTTGTTACATAGGTGGGATTAGATTTCAGTGCGCGCATGCCAGAGCAGGGCTGATGTTCAGCTGGAGAATGTGCACCAATTTAACGGGTTTTTGCCCGGCGCAGTACGCGAAATCGCAATCTAAGATCAGCCAGCGAAGACGACGTCGGACGAGGACGACGAGGAGCAGCTATTTAAAATATTTTCCAGGCGAGATAATGACGTGCTGTTATTGTCGAGTTTATGGTCATAAAAGCGTACCTGATGTGCAACGAGATCATCCGACGCGATCAGATGCACGGAGGATTCTGGGTGTGCTCGAAGACGGTAGCCCCGCCTTCAGCATATCAATGCCATTCCAAGGTGTCCAAAGAATCCGCTGAAGTCATTTTATAATTTATGTAATCGCTATTTAATTTATGTAGCTATCACAGCATTTGCATATGGAGTATTTTTTTTCGACTAGGACTTGGTCAAGCTGGGAGCACCAACATCAGCGACGCAAACGACGACTAAGTTCTCTCTCACTTTAATAGCGATAGGTATGTTAATAAATTTAAATTTTATTTATTTGATGGTATCGATCTGGGGTCGGGTGTGGATTGAATTTTCTGGTGCTGCTGCTGTTTCTGATCTCAGAGTGTCTGGCCGGTCGTCTGGCAGGGCACACGCCCGTTCGATCGCATTGGGAAGCAGTGGCAGAAAAATTGGCTAATGTATGGCAATGGGGTTCGAACATTTCGCCAGCGTTCCTCGATCCGTCTATCGGTCAGTGTGGTCAATTGGCAGTCGAAGTCATTGCGCAAATACATACATGCATGTGTGATGGAAGAAAAAAAGTTTGATCAAGCCAATTGTTTATGAGTGCTTCCAGGGAACGAATCGTACACTGCCGTTCCGAAGCATCCGTAAGGCTTTCATCCCAGCAAGTCATATCCAAACTCCTCGAACACAGCTGTTCTGGCGAAATCCCCGTTGAACACCGACCGGTGGCTTTGACTTCGTCCAATTTACAGCCCATTAATAGTCGTCGCTCCCCTCGCGCAGACCCAGACTGGATATGGCTTTATTTGCGGTTGTTTGCTCCGGTGCTTTTCTATTTGTTTTGTGGCCGAACTTGTCCCGCACACGGGAGATTATTTACAAAGGATTAACATGTGTAATTTAATAAAATGCTCAAGAGCACGTGAAGCAATTGATTTATGACGCACGGGCAGGCCAACGTCCATCTGACTGGTGAACATTACCTCAAATGCTACTTTTCGGATTTGGGACCAAAAGCACCACTCAGCCTTCCCCTCTCCCAATGAATTCAGTTTGAAACAAGTAATCACCTTATCTAGTGTTGACTGGTTGAGACAGAGTGAAACCTCTTTCTTTCCCTCTTCTTCACGCACATAGGAAGGAAGATTTACCGCAGGCACGATTTTTGTCGCGAGCAATTGACAACAGCAGCCATTCGTGGCAGTTGGGAGGGACAACATAGATTGAATTGTATTTATAAACAATGCCGATTATTGGTCGTCCATCGGTAGGGTCGGAAGGTTTCGCAAAAGGAACAGTGTTGCCTTAAGTATTATTTTTCAGGGGGTTAGCTGAAGGTAAAATTTAAACTAAGTAAACCACTTTGGAGTACAATGCCTCAACGAGTTCCCAGACAGTAGATTCTCATGGCCTTTCAAACGAGTCTTTTTCAAGGCCGCCCTAACCTTTCTGAAGTTTTTAAGGGATTACTCAGTTGATTTTGCTAGGTTTTGTACATGTCTACTACCCCTTGGACCACCATCGCTGAAGATCATTCTTCATAAAATCTGTATCCACATTAATCCGAACACCTTCAAATCATTGTTACTTTTGAAATATTGCACAGAGAAATTAAAAAATTTCAATGTGGTATAGCTTAGAGTTTATGATGAAAAAGACTTTGATTGATGTTTACATTTTATGTTTAGTATTCAAGTATTCAACATTTGACGCACTGATCTTGTCATTGACCGATAGGTGAAAAGGATATTAACGAAAAACCCAAATCTCTCCATTCGAACGGTGGCTCGTAAAATAGGGATGTCGCCTGGTTTTGTCCAAATATCAAAACAACGTTGGGGACTTAAGTCGTATGAAGTAAAAACAGTTCCAAATCGCAACGACAAACAGAACTTGGCAGCAAAATCACGGGCTCGACGTTTGTACTGCGAATATTTGACGAAGTTTTCATGCGTTGTTATGGACGATGAAACTTATGTCCTGGAGGATTTCAAGCAGCTTCCAGGGCTGGCTTTTATTCTGCTATGGCCACAAATGTTACAGCTGAGCATTTCAGAACGAAGAAGGCATCGAAATTTCCCAAAAATACCTTGTTTAGCAAGCAATTTGCACGTGTGGCAAAAAGAGTAAATCTTTCGTCACTTCAGACACAATCAACAAGGAGATCTATCAGAAAGAGTGTCTGCAGAAGCGCTTGCTACCTTTCATCAAAAGTCGCAAAGGAAAACCTTTGTTCTGGCCCGATTTGGCATCATGCCACTATGCTAAAACTGTGATGGAGTGATAGCAGGCAAATCAAAGTGAACATTGTACCAAAAACCTCAAACCCGCCAAATTGCCCAGAGCTACGACAAATCGAAAGATATTGGGCTATGATGAAACGGATGTTTTCTGGAAAGAAGTAAGGAATCAAAAACATCAAACATTTTCAGCAAATTTGGACAAAGACGGCTTCTACGATTTCTGAAGTGTCTGTACAAACCCTAATGGACGGAGTTAAGCGCAAAGTTCGAAAATTTAATGCCAATACCGAATAACTATGTTTTGTCTTCACGAATTGTTAAAACACGTCCCATGATTCTGAAATAAACAACTACAACGGAAATATCATGCGAAATGTATGTTTTATTCATGTTATGAGGTGTCCGGATTATTGTGGATACAGACCTTATTATCTCTAACCAATAAGCTGCCTTCTTTTTAGCTGTACTGATGAAAATGAGTAGGTGCTTAAGATTATCGATTTCTTTGTATTTACATGACTTTCAGACGAAGACTTGTTTGTCATGCCAAAAAGAAAACATTGACCCTACATATTGGCCCATCCACACATGGGTCGGGCCTCAACGATTTTTGTTCCCTTTCAAGGAAGACGTAATCACAGATTTTTCGTCTCTAAAATCCCAACCGCGCTGACGGAAATTGATGCCAGACCGACTTGGGTGAGAGGTTACCACGCTTTTCACTATATCACAGGCGCCGGCAATTTGAATCTTTTCCCAGTATTACCGAGATTGCTCCCAAATTCTTGGGGTAGGATCTACTAGGTTGTTTTCATAGCTTAGTCACTTGAGATCAGTAAGTGGTCTATCACTGAGCAATGTTCAGGCAGGTCGGTGATGTACCGTTCAGAAAAATAAACCTGGTCCCATTTTATGCCCGAGTATAGACTGTTCCGATAATTATAAATACACTAATCATTAACCGTCAATTCAAAGTGCGTGCAGTATTTACCCAACTGTTGGCTGCGTCCTGTTGTTTACATCGAAATTAAACTGATGCTGTCATTTTTACTTTCTTTTTTCGTACGGAAGTTTGAAAATGCGTGGTCTTTCTCCCGAGCAGAATAAACGGATTGTGCACAAACGGTGCACCGTCAGTTGTCTGTCGATCAGAAAACAGACTGAGGAAGAAGATGTAAACGTCGGAGCATTTCAAACCGCATTAGAGATGTATCAACAACAGTGCTCCTTCAGCATCTGTCCGAGATGTGGCAAAAAAGCTAAGCACTTTGGCGATTAATGTAATGCGTGCCAAGAGGAGAACAGGCCTGCAGAGTCGTCGCAAGCAGAGACAGCCAAAACGAAGCACCAAACAGGCTGAATCTGTGAAACCGAGGGCTCTTGAGCTGTATCACACACTGCTGAACAAAAAATGGCCTGTGTTATAATGGACGATGAAACCTTCATAAAACTTGATTAAAGAATTCGGCCGGGACCACAGTTGTATACCTCGTCATAGGAAAAGGATGTTCCAGGATCAGTGAAAGCCATTTACACCGAAAAATTCGGTAAGAAGGAAATGGTGTGGCAGGCCATATGCAGATGTGGTAGAATAGCTCGTCCATGCATTACGACAGACACAATAAATTGTCAAACCTACGTGAAGGAGCGTCTGTAAAAAAGTTGCTACCCTTGATCAAACAACATAACAAGCCTACAATCTTTTGGCTTGATATTGCTTCCCTACCATTACTTTAAATATGCACTAGAATGTTACAAAGGAACAATGTCGTATTTGTACTAAAGGAGATGTATCCACCAAACTCCCCAGAGACTCGCCTTATCGAGCCTTTCTGGGCTTTGACGAAAGCAAAGCTTAGAAAACACATGAAACCAGCGGATAGTGTTGAAAAATTGAAGAAAGATTGACCAAAATTGGTGAAAATGGTAAAAGAAACCACTATGCAGAAGCTTATTAGTAGTGTTAAGGAAAAAGTTAGAGAACTTGGCTACCCTACGAAAAATCAACCGAATTGAAGAGAAGATGGAAGTAAAAACATTGTTGTTTACTATGTGTGAGAAACCAAAAAAATCAACAATCACAGCATGGTCTTTTTATTTGAGAAAGAAATTGTCTTTTTATTTCTCGGAACAGTCTATAGTTGTAAGAATTACTGGATATCCTTCTGATTTCATAATTTAGTGATAAAATAAAAAATGAGGAAAAAATTCACAGCCTTTGAAGATCTTGTTTCTGACCAATTCGATCGGTAGGAGATCTTTGAAATTATATTTATCGAAGCTTTGATTTAATTGATTATAGTTTATTATGGGACAACTTATATCTTGCTATAACTTTTATTTAATAAAGCTTTGGAGGTTGAGCTTGAGCTTTGAAATTAATTCTTTCTTTGGGTGAAGGCTTTGGATATTGTGTTTGAATTTTTGCTAAGGATTTTATGCAATATTATGATGGCTTAGTATGATTTTTGTCCCTACAGGTAAGGCAGGAAACAATGGAAAAATAATGAAACTTTAATACTGAGTTGATTTGTGTAACTTATGACTTCTTTATATTGGCAGTGTTGATGCTTACTTTCAAGTGCTGCAAGCGATCATTGGAATTGTTTTATTGCACCATTATGAAAAATGTACGCCAAATAAGGGCTGCCAAATGAGTACACCAAAGTCTCGCTTCCCGCCAGAAGACGCCAAAGAAGATTGCCAAAGTGATAGGATGTCATTTGGCCACAGCTTTGTCATCAAATGCCTATACAGGATGGCCATACGCAGTGAAAACGTGATCAAATCGGCCCGTGCAAAGATTGCTGGCAACCCGATAGGTACGATCGGAAACATTCCAAGGTAGTCAACATCTCTGAAAAATCCATGCTAATAATTATCAAAAAATAATAGCATGCATCTTCCAGAGAAGACAGAAACGCCACTTGATTCCGGAGCGGGTACAGGTACAAGAGATTGCTTTCTATGTTAAAGAAGGAAAAAATGATAATCCTGTTATCCAGAGAAAAGCATTTTGATGCTGTGACTACACTCAAAAGTAAGAAAGGTGGCAAAAAAATGCAATTGCAATGTATGCAATCAAATCTTGAGAAATCCGCATGATTCAGAAAAAGTCATTTTGCCCATCATGATCCACAAAGCCTTTTATGGTATGAACGAAGCCATGCATGTAGCAGCAAGCGGTTGGCAGCACACAGATTTCTCGAAACAAATGTATCGTCGAGTGCTTAGTGCCTCGATATTCGAAAAAACCGTTGTTCAACAGTCGACAACTTTTAAATATGGGTGAGACAACACCACAGAATACCACAACGCTATTGACCACTACTGTTGGTATTCCACCGTCAAGTGTTCTACTTTTTATTCAAACTCATCATCACACTCCGATCTCCCTCAAGTTTTCCCTTCTTTATGAAATAAATGACGCCATGCAAGTGTGTTGTGAGAGACATTTGCCCCATTGCTGCATCGCCGAGTGCCTCGACAATCGAAGGGCTTTTATTCCATACATTTTATTTTGTTACAGTGGCTGAATGGAAACAATCTAGAGCAGGTGGCTCTCAGTTGAGTATTGTTATTATATTTTTTAGTGAGCCATTGAACTTCCGGACTTCAATCTTATAATCAACACTAATACACTGCACAACTTCACTCACACATTGAATTTTTCAAAGCAAATTGATGTGTTCCTTTTTTTCTCCAAGGTACGATTCATTACGAGAAATAAAACAAAATCATGCGCAATTGCATTACAATCTATCTTTTTTTACTTTGGGTGTAACAGTCGCTCACACAGGTTCATCTCACCGGATGAAATTTCAGTTCCGGAGAAAGTGAAGTTTCAGTTCCAATCCAAACATTCGGCTGGTGTTATGATGTTTGACTTGGTGGCATGTCACGACTGTTCACCACAGCTCATTAAGCTTCGGTTCGCAAACAATTATTCAATTGAGTCTGCAGATGACAGGGTTTTATATTTTATCCTGGCATGGAGTTGGTCCAATTGTCACTTGCTCTTGAACTTCGATGAGTTTTATCCTGAACTAGGAAAGTTCCTTTCCAAACATTCGAAATTTCCCATCCTGAACTTCAGTGAAAATCTCTCCAATTCTTCGAGAAAGTTCTGTCCAAAACTTCTAGGAAGATTCTAGGAACTTTTAAGAAGTTGAACTTTAAGGAAGTTCTGTCCTGAACGTCAGGATTTTTTTTCCAGCATTTTTGAGAAATCCCTGCTTGAAACACTAGTAAGTACCCTCTTTACTTCCGCAAAGTTTCATCCAGTTCTTCAAGGATTTTTCTGCCAGATGTTTTAGGTATATCTGAACTTTTTGGAGGTTCTCTCTAAATGTTTGGGAAACCAAGTAACAATTCAAGTTTGATTCCAAATGTATAGCACTCCTCCCGGCTTTTTCGATAAAACTACATCCAAAACTGTTTCGTCCACCAAAAACCTCCTCTAAGCATTTTAAAAGCCGAAATGTGTATCAAGTGGCTCACTCTATAGACGGTTGTGAAAACAATTTAAGAAAACCTTTATGAGATCATAAAGATTTTTAAAATGTTCTAGTGGAAGATGTTCTGACCACTTGAGAACCTTCATAAAACCTATTGACTGCCATCAAAACCAACAAAGGGCCAAATGACCACAGCTGTCAAACTTCACGGTGATATCGTGGTTGATTTTGTTGTTCTGCTTTGTTCGATTCCCTGCTCTTCTGATTCATGTAACAGTAAATAAAATCTCAGAAAAAAGTACCAGTGTTGCGGGAAATTTTGTTTGATAGCAAAACATCCAAAACAAATTGAGTTTTTTTATAGCTCATCATGCTCCAAATCATATGCGCATTAAATTTTATGGTGAATATTGGTACGATAAGAGTCGAAATTAATAGCGCGATTATGCGAGTTTACGGCAACAAAAACAAAATTGAAATTGTATCGATAAATTTATCATGAATTCAATGTTGTATGTACTCACATCAACGAACGCTCAATACCTGCTTTCAAGAGAGATAACTCACAGTGTTCATTATCGTACCAGCATTGCAGCACGAGATGGAGTGCGACGGTTTGAACGATATGGTGATTCAACTCACCACGAGAATAGGAAAAACCAGAGAATATGTTCATAAGAATCAGCTCTATCTTTTTCAGACCTTGAGCACAATCGAAATAACTCATGCAACATTTGACTCGCAGTCTGAGAATTATTTTGTTGAACACAAAATATCTTGCTCACTCAGATAATCGATAGCAGTTGTCTGGTTCGAAAATTCAATTCCAGCAATGTCGCCGCTAATGTGAGACAATGGCAAAACGAGAGAACAAAGAACTGATTTCCGTTGTAATGCTAATCTTGACGGGTCACGTTGGGAAAGCGGCTAGTGTGATGAAGACTCTGATAAGTGAGTGAGTAGAATATAATTAAATGAACAGAATTATCAATTAAAAATCGATTTCGCATCACGTCCATAAATGCGCAGTGTATGAATCAGAATGAAAACATAAGTACTGGAATCGTTATATATATGAAACTATAAAAGAAATGGTTTATGTAAAAACTTGAAAATAAATGTATATAATTATTGAGATTTATCTGAGCAAGCCGTGCTTGGAAACTGACGTGTTTTGTTTTTTGCTGCGTCGTTTTCGCGGAAAATAAAATCAAAAATATATTCGAAATTCAACCTAAACGAATAGTGAAATCATGAAATTTCTACGTGTTTTGTGTGAGATGTAGTGAAATGAATCGATTCCGTGCAAACATTTGTGATGGTCGGTAGTTTTTCCCCGTTTTTTTTTTTGTTTTTTGTGCTTCGCCCCCGTACCCGGAGGAAAAGTTAATAGCAGCTTCGTTGTGTTTGTTAGTATTGTGCCACGCAGCCATAAATGATTAAGTTCGAGTATTTTTCGGCTTTTTCGCGAGTGACATGATGATTATAAGCAGTTTAGAGTCGATGTAGAGTCGCCTCATAGCGAGGATTTTGATTGTTGGCAGTGTGTGGGGAGAGAAAAATGAAAACCAGTGCAATGTGCAAAACGGCCATTTGCTGGTCAGAAGCAAAAAACGAAGCTAACGCGCATGCGCGCGTGAGTGACTGGCATATAATTTCTGATGCACTCACTCACCACATGGTGTACAGATGGAGAGCTGTGAAGTTTTTTTTTTTCGTTGAACAATGATTGTGATTTTTCAATATTTTGATTTTTTGTGATAAATTTTCTCGGAAGTGTTTTTTACCTGTGATTTTCATTGTGCGCGAAGAACTTATTGTATTCACGCTGTTCCTTTAGAAAAGGATGATGTGAAAATATTTGCCAAATATCACAGTGCTACTTCTGTAGAGACATAAATGCATCCTTCAGCATCCAGAGAAGCCGTCCAAATGAAGACTGATGATCAGCAACAATATCCGGTGAGATCTTTCTGATTCTGAACGATACTGCTAAATACGTGCCATCATCAAAACAATATGATTTGATGATGGAAGTGTATGCACAGTACCTATATCCATTTAACGTTTGTACTGTGTTTATGCGGGGCTTGTTGTAAGTGAAAGTGACCTCGGAATGGACGTGAGTAACCAGGCATTCTGAAATGGGTCACTGGAACGCAACAGAGCTATCACCTTCCAATTCCCAGGCTAAAAATGTTTGTCGAGTCGACAACAGTTAGCTTAACTGCAAACATTTTTCTTCCATAAAATCACTGCCGGACGGTGGGCGTTGGATTGTATATACACACACATACACACACACATTTAATTATTGAGATTTATCTTTTTTTTCTGCTATCTTCTTTCGGGAATGGATTTTCAGTGGTAGACTGATAGGGTAAATATCTGTAATCCGTTATACTCAGCACAACACGCATTTTAATTAAAATTTAATTAAAGATGGAAGGTGGCTTTCAAAAACAAATTCTTAGTTTATTTATATTAGCCTCGTATCGTTAGATTTAAAATCTCGCGTAGCATTAGAATAGAGCCTATCCGTATTAGTCGATCCTCTTCATCGATTTTCTCTGTAGTATACCACGGCAAAAAAAAACGAATCTGGGGCTCTGTAAGATACAAAATATAGTATATTGATAAATAATATAGTTAGTGAATATAAAAATAATAATAACAATTCCATTTGTGAACCTGAAAGCTTAGACAATGTAGATACGAGTAAAACATATGATTTAAAATTATTTTTCAAAACTTGGATTATTTTACTCCATGGATGATTTGAAATTTTATAGCATGTGAAGAATAGTAATCCAAAAATTTCGAAGTGCTCTTCCTTGCATCACTGCAGCTGGTCTTCCACTCATTAAAAGGCTTCCGCTATTGCTGCATCTATTGGGTTGAGATTTACTAAGATAAGAATTTCGTTCCTAGACAAATAAGGGAACGTCCATTAATTACGTCACACAAAAAATGAATTTGTATACCCCCGTATTGCATCCTTTTCATCTTTCCAAAAATGGCTAGGAATAGAATCAACATCAACACAAGCACCTTATTTTGCTCCTCATGGTTCCACCCACTGACTGGCTGGCTACAAATACATCACAGGCTTGGTCAACCGATTGCCCACCACACAACTGCAAAACTCATGGCTGCCTAGCAACGGTTGCCTGGCAAAGAGAGTCATCAGCTACCTGGTCAATGGTTGCTCGACAGTGAACCCTCCCGAGTATTTTCCACCGACAGCTGCCAGTCCAATATTTGCTCCCCGCCACTCTGCACATCTTGAATAATACCGAACGAAAGAGATAGTTTGCTAAGGTGTACCCCGTATATATCGTTTACTGCAACATACGTTCATTGCTATATTGAAATCTTTATAGCAACATTGAAATGGAAATCACTGAAGTACTGTGCATTCAAAACAATATTTTAAAACATCACCTTTTATTTGCGTTACTTTCAATAGTTTACAATTGTAGAAAGATAATTTTTGATAGTTAACTTGATACGCGGGGAAATTTGCAATCGATTGATTTGAACATCTAGAAAATCTATCGAACAATAAATTATTAAGTTACAAGTTATAAATAATCGAACAACAATAATTAAGTTACAAGCGCTTTAATATGTAGCGATATTTCGCTACGGACGTTATTTTAGGATTTTCATTTGACACCCTACCCTTGCCGTAAGACGTAGTCTACGTCAAAATAAATCGCTCTCTCGTAGTGGCTGTTTAAAATGCACTTGCAAATCAGTAAGCCACGAATCATACCTGAAGAATATGTTCCATAGGATTAAAAAAAGGCGTTTAGATCGAATATATTTTGTACGGAAGGTGATCTAGCATCTCCTAATCGTCTACTTTGCTTCTTGAATATGTTGCAAAAGATAAGTCAAAAGTAGGTGAAATAGAAATGGAGACAGATCTATTATATAATATTTTGACATGTTGCATGATTTACATCTAAAAATGTCACTAGATTGTGTATGTAGATAATTCAGGATAAGTTTAGAGAAAATTGATGCTTTCATTAAATTTCTAAAATAGTTTTTAGTTATCTACTCTTTTCATCAAAAAATGTATGGATCAAACAAGTGCTTTGTATGTTGGTCACTTTATCATTTCAAAAATGTACAGGAACATCTAGTGCCTTAAAAAGTATACCATAGAATACTTTTTCAAAATGTTTGGACATTGTTTGTATTATGTACAGCCCAAATCTCGCTAGAAAACACAGCACATCTTGAAGTCTGGACTCGAACGTTAAGGAACTGCATATTCTTTATAACAATTCTAAGATGTAATTCAAGTATTGGCTTACACTGCGCTCTGTTTGTTGACATTTAAATAAGTATTCGATGCCAGATGCAAACAAATGTCTTGTCCCGCACGTGCTTCATTAGCCAGCTCAAAAATTAAACCGTTCTCGCGAATCTCGATGGCCGGATGCACACTAATTTCGTCTTTATACATTACACCAGAGATGCATCTCAAAAGTGACACAAGGTAACGCCAACATATAAATAATGCAAACACAATATCACTATCAAAATCAACAACAAGCTGGACTCATTAAGCAGGAAGCTAATAGGAGGTGATAAAAAAAATCCCAACCTCTCTATGGGTTGCATGCTGCAGATATCTACTAACTAGACGCAAGCGATTTACCCGTAATATCTTGATCAACCAGCATTATTCACTCAATGAGCAAACCCGTCAGATGCTCAAGCGGTACTCACTCACCATGCGAGCTGCTTCCTTGCCAATCAATAATAGTTTGTTTCATAGAATGAAGAGATAAAAGCGCAATGGCAAAAATACACATATTCACTCTCCTGCGAAAACGATAGGGGGATGATGAACAGCAGCATTATTTATTGCTCTCCTCTCGCGTGCAGAGAACTCTCGGCTGTAAATCGTGAAAATGCTCATGATTCAACAACACTGCATGAATTTTCTTTAAATTGATGGAAGTCGATAAGGTTATCTTAAAGAATGCCAAAATTGGTCTCTGATCAACAGTGCATTTGTATAACATTTAAAATTTGGGGTATTTATTTTTCCACATTTCAATTATTTCATATATTTTAATACAGCGATTGGAAGAAATCACAATTTTACCAAAGAGCCTATTTATCTTCGCAGTGGCTAGTATAAAACTATTTGGTCATTTGGTGACTTTCCTCAATGCCAATTTGCCGTTTAATGCATTTACTGGAAGCAAAATGGTTTTGAAATGCTATTTCAACTGATCATTATAAGAGACTTGAATGAGTAGTAAAACGGTATTTTAAAGTCATAATAAAACCTTTGATAGGCGTGAAAAGACCTTCAGAAAACAAGGTTTTAAGATCGTTGTGAACAAGCTGTGTAGGTTCTCATAAACCTGATCTAAATTTGAAACCTATTGACACCACTTACTGTCATTTATTTCTAGTGGCTTTAATAAAACTTCAATAAAACTTAATAAAGCTGGATGGTTTTGGCAATGTTACCTGGGAAATTTCTTCCGGAACATTTCAAAGGTCTTTAACTTTGGGATAGTTTTTTTCCAACTTTTCGGTAGTATAATTTTGAACTTTGAGGATATTTGTTCCTGAGTTTCTGCAATATTCTAGCTTGATCTACTGAAAAGTAGCCATTATACCTCTGAAGCTTCTTTCTGACCTTCGGAGAAGTCTTTTCATAGAAGTTTTTTTTTTCTGTAAAGTCTCCTTCTGAACTTCAAGGAAGCTCTCCACAACTTCTAAGCAGTTCCTCCTAAACATCTGGGTTGTTTCTTCCTGAATTTCGAAAAAAATATCTTACTGAAGCTCTGAGAAGTACTCACCTGAACTTCTGGGAAGTGTCCCCGGAACTGGAACTGGAACTATATTTATATCTGGAAAGTTTTGTCTTACTCTTCTAAGATTATTTTCCTTGCAAGTCATGCCCACTTTATTTGTTCCGTGTTGGGCTGGGAGACAGCAATCTCTGTGAATGCGGACAAGGTTACCAGGACGCAGATCACGTTATTTGGTTTTGTGCTGAGCATCGTGGAGTCAGATCTGGGCTGTATGATTCCCTTCGGGCTCGAGGTAGACAACCCAATGTACCGATTCGAGATATTTTGGCTGCGCGCGATCTGGAGTTTATGAAACTCATTTATGTGTTTTTGACTAACATTAACCTTAGATTGTAGTTTGATTAACTAACTTGTTTAGGTTAAATTTGTGAGGAATGTGTGTGCGCCAGTGTGTGAGTGTGGTTGTGTGTGTGTGTGTGAGTGTGATTGTGTGTGCAGGTGAGTTATCCAATTAAAAAATGTAATTTGAAGTTCTAGATATAAGAAAACCATTGTTCCTTATGCTTTGCTCAAAATTTCCACCCCAATTTTCCATCCTTAAAATTGTTATTCCTATTAACCTCGAGACGACCGCGAGTAATCGGTTCTATCCCTTAACCTTAGTTCTAAGATAACTGATGTATATAAACATGAAAACTTGGCTCTGTAAAGTTGATTCGATTGAGCCTGTACAAATAAATGAATTCGTAAAAAAAAAAAAAAAGTCATGCCCACCCAGAACTTCGGGAAACTTCTAAGAAGTTCTCCTAAAATTTTGGCATGTTTTTTCCTGAACTCCTGTTAATTCCTGCTTAACTTTCGAAAGTTGATTCAGTAGAAGATGTCCACCAGTATTCCGCTAGAATAACTATCACAAGCCACAGTGGTACATGAGCGTCTTTCCATACGTCAATTTTTGCCTGTTAAAGTGGCGGACTTGTCCCGTTGCTACAACCTACCCCGCAGTGGGATGTTAGGCAAAGATTGACGTCCATGGTTCGAGTACCACTGGACACATGCCCTTTCGCTCAACTTTCAAAAACATCCACGCACGGAGAATATATAACATAACAATTAAAATATTTCGAAAGTTCCTTTCTGAATCTCTAGGAAATTTCCTTAATTTCTAGCTTACTGAAGTTGTAGATAAATTTGCCAACATACTGGAAGTTTGTCCAATATTTGGCAAGCTGACTTGTTTGTCAATGGAAAAGTTTGTGACAATAAATGAAGTGAGGAAGCACGCAGATCTTCCCACTAGATCAGAGCACGATTTGGATGTTCCAAAAACTCCAAGCGAAAATAGGTGAATAATTTACATGAATAATAATAATTCTTTTCATACAATCAAAGCCTCCTAAAAATTGCCGTTTTTCCGTAAGACTATAGAAAAGCTTGTTAATTTTTTGATAAGTCAATAGAACATAGAAAGTAATTCATGTATTCAGCAATACATTTTAACTTGTATGCTTTATTTCAAGTTTTTTATAAGCTCAATTTCTTGTTGTTTAAGCTTCAGCTCTAAATTTGAAAAGCTCATCACTTTTATGGTTGTTCCAAATCATCCTGGAGGCCACCAGCTTTGTTCGAGAGCAAGTTTTCTAGAATCACAAGTGCAATAGTATTAGTGGTGCTCTGGGTGAATTTCCTCCCACTCCTGCTTAACATTTTGCTGGCTTCAACTCTACATTAGGCTCTGGTGATGTCCACAACCATTTTCAACTGTCCCACGAGCCTCTCGAACAAACGGTTTCATATTTTGTCAATACGAGTGAACATTTTTCACAACAAGTTGCTGTTTTTTTCTGTTATTTTGCCTGCCAAAAAACTAATGGTTTAGTGTATTCCTTACCCTTCTTAGCCAATTTTTAGTTCCCGACGAAGAACGCGTATCAAAATAAACTCTTACTCGACAGAATGTGACAGACCACCCAAGTAATAATTTCAGTTCTATTCCAGCCGTATAGCACTCCTCCTGGCTTTGTTGATGAAACTACATTCAAAACTGTTTTGTCCACCAACACCTCCTCTATGCATCTTTGAAGCCAAAATGTGTACAAAGTGACCCACTCTATAGACGGTTGAGAAAACAAGTTAATAAAACCTTTCTAAGACCATAAAGATTTTGAAAATGTGCTAGTGAAAGATGTTGAGAACCATCATAAAACCTATTGGCCGCCATCAAAACCATTATAGGGCAAAATGGCCACAGCTGTTAAACTTCACGGCGATATCGTGGTTGTTATTTTTCTGCTTTGTTCGATTCTCTGCTCTTCTAATTCATCCAACAGTAAATACTGGCTAAGAAAAAAGCTTAAGTGTTTCGAAATTATGTTTGATGGCAAAATATCCAAAACAAATTACGTTTTTTTATAGCGTATCATGCTCCAAATCATATGCGCATTTAATTTTATGGTGAATATTGCCACGATAAGAGCTGAAAATTAATGCGCCTCGGAAATTATGAGAATTTACAACAACAAAAACAAAATTGAAAGAAATATATTCGATAAATTAATCAAGAAACTTCTTGAAAATTGATGGAATTCAATAAGGTTATCTGAACGAGTACCGAAATTTGTCTCAGATCTACAGTTCAATTGTATTACACTTAAAATTTGGTTTATTTATTTTTCCACAGTTCAATTATTTCATATTTTTCAATATGGCAGTTTTGCCAAAAAGCCAATTTATCTTATCAATGGCTATTATAAAACTATCTGGTCGCTTGGTAGCTTCCTTCAATGCCAATTATGCGATTAATGCATTTAATGGAGGAAAAATGGTTTTAAAATGCCTTTTCAACTGACCATAATAAGATAATATTAAGGAGTCCTAAAATGGCATTTCAATACAGCATTTTATGAGTTTACAAAGTCAAAATAAAATCTTTGATAGGAGTAAAAGGAATTTTAGAAGTCAATGTTTTAAGATCGTTGTAAAGAAGCTGTGTAGGTTCTTATAAACCTGACTAAAATTTGAAACCTATTGGCATCTCTTGCTGCCATAATAAAACCGAATTGATTTCTAGTGGCTTTCATAAATCTTGAGTAAAACTTAATAAAGCTGGATGGTTTTGGCAATGTTACTTGGGCAGTCACTAGTTTTCGAGCAGTTGACTGAGTTGACATACTTGACAAAATTTTGTCGATCTCGACATCTGAAATACAATCTACTTTTGAGTAAAGTAAGATTTTTCGTTTCGTATTCAGTTAAGAGTAAGTTTATTTCACATGTTTTCTGAAATTTTGAACTGAAAAGATTAAAGCTAAAAAAAAATCGGCAGCACTGATCACTGAGCGGCGGAATTTGCGCTTCTCGTCGGCAGTCACGCAAAATTGTTATTGGTCAGGAGTGCAAATATGCACTCACAGAGAGGTCTTAATTTTTCCCGCGAAATCGATGGACCCGGGAGGACACTGCCGGCGATTGTTTGCGAAGGATTTCTTGAAAAACGGCGAGAAAGTGAATCACAAAACAAATAACACTTTACAAGTTACTGTGGCCAGGGTTTTTTTTTTTGTCGTCGTTCCTGTTTCGGTAATTTGGTTGTGTGGTGCTGAATTCAATGGAATCCTTTTGATTGAGATCGACCCTGTTCGATGGTGACTGCATTCCAGGCAATTACAGAGCCATTTGCGTGATTCCATACAATTTCGATTAATTTTGGTTAAATGCTCGCAGATGAGTGGTGCGTCAGAAGCACCCGACAATTTACGCTACTCTAAATGTTGAAAAAACACGAACTGTTTCAGCATCGCATGCTTAGATCGAATCTAAATTTGGCTCGTTCATGAAAATAAATGGCCAGATCTGCGTCTTATTATACTCTCATTTATCTTTGTCGGCTTGGATCAACGTTAGCGAAGATTGACAGACGACTTCGCGGCTTATTTTGGCTGACGACAACAACAACAGCAACAACAACAACAACAACATCGACAACGACGGTAGCCAGCCACGCGAGAGACGCATCGTAGGGAATCAGCTGCTCTGCATGCCGAGAATCGACCCCCCGTTGAGGCGGGTCCCCAGTCTCGTGACCTCTCGACTTCCTGGTTGTGGAGCTACTTCAATCCACCGGCTTCGCTACCCACCACCATATCGGACCGTCGTCATCGAAGCAGCAGGAACAAGATGCTAAACAGAGCATAACTCACGACTAGGTGCTGTGCTGCTCCCGTTCAGAGTTGAGACAGTCGAATCCGCCTTCGATATGCGCACACATAGCCTACAAAAAAAAAACACAGAACAACAATGCTAGATTAGCTTCCTCCGCAATCGAGGAATGGTAGCTGCTGTGGAGAGAGAGAGAGAGAGAGAAAATAAAAAGAGCAAACAAGCTTCCGTGTGCTTTTATTTATGGTTATTTCTGTTTACAACTATTACTTCCCAAAAAGAGATTCCCAGTGCGATAAACTGCGACTGCGAACGACTGCAGCATCAATGCGAGACCTCGGCCGTTCGATGCACATTTCATATCCGGACACACATCTGTGCGGGGTTTGTTGTCGTCGTGCAGTTGGTAGTGGTGTTGTTGTTTTTTGTTTTGTTTTTCTGCTCGCGAATATGCATCAGGCCTAAATCAGGAGCCATCGCAGGCCGAATGGAAATGCTGCCCGATTGTGGGTTTTATCTCAGTGCGAGTCGTGGTTGGAGGTTGCGAAATTCATTCATGACCGATAGGGACTGGAGAAATATATGCGGTTGGGAGATCCTGCAAACAAATTGGTGGAGTGACTGACTGAAGAGAAGGGCATAGTCCGGTGGAGGCATAGACTAATCAGTTTAGTTCAGAGACCGAAATTTTCGCCTACTTGAGAAGAAAAACGGCCTTTTTCACCCGCTTGGAAGAGCAAATGAGAATGTGAGAAGCGAGAGACTATTATACGCTCACAGCAGTTTTCGCGAGAAAAGCAACGGCGATTTAGAATTTTCGGAGAGCATGAGTAGCTGATAAATCGTTTCTTTTTCGGTGAATCATAGATGCCGATAATTATTTTTCATTTACTTTTTTACACCTGAAAATGCACCCGTCTTTATGCTTGTTTTATTCTGACATTATAATTCTATAATGATGGTCCATGGCGGTACCAGTAAACACCGACTTGGCCTTATTTTCGGTTTTTGCTCCTCGTATACAATCTAAGCATGTTTTCAGTGAAAAATGTGACATGAGAAAATATGTTCGTTGAATTTTGAAGATAGATATTTTCGCATATGCAAGAGAGAAGATAATGAATTATCGGCGAAAAAGGAGACATGAAAATGTGAACGGTTCGCTACTCATCGAAAACCTGTTTGAGAGAGAACATGGTTTTCACCCAGCTGAGCGATAATTTCGATCTCTGGTTTAGTTCGATGATGATTGATTGAGAATTATGTGTAATTGTTGCTTTTGAAAAACTCACCCTTAGATGAAAACAAAGAAGCCTGCTTTGCTGTCTATCTATTAAGGTTAAGTTTTCCGTATGTAAAATTGCACTTATCGACGCATTGAATACTGTTTTTTTTTTGTTTTTTTTGTTAAGTATACTTATTTATTCGGTTCAATCAAATAAAAAAACACAGTCAGATTATTTCCTTTAATATATACGTTAAATAAAAAAATCTACCAAACGTAGTTAAAGGGATTAACCCGATTGCTCGCGATCGTCTCGAGATCAATTGAAATTACAATTTTACGAATGGGAAAATTGAGGTGGAACTTTTGAACACAATTTACAGAACAATAGTTTTCTGATATCTAGAACCGAAATTCTCACTCAGCTGGGTGAAAACCATGCTCTCTCTCACTGTAGGCCGTCGATGAGTAGCGAATCGTCTACATTTTCATCTCTCCTTTTTTGCCGATGATTCATTATCCTCTCTTGTCGAATGCGAAAGTATCTTCGCTCCAAGATTCAGCGAAAATATTTTTTCATGTCACATTTTTCACTGAAAACATGGTACCTAGATCAGCATGCGAGAAGCCAAACGCCAAGGAGCATAAAAACGAGGAATTACAACATGAAGAAAAACTGGCTTTTTATCGAATTATAATGTCAGAATAAAACAAGCATGACTGGTTTTGACATCAAGTGTCAAAAAGTAAATGAAAAATAATTATCGGCATCTAGGATTCACTGAAAAAGAAAGATTTATCAGCTACTCATGCTCTCCAAAAATTATAAATCGCCGTTGCTTTTCTCTTGAAAAACTGCTGAGAGTAGTATAATAAAGGGTGATACTGGTCAAAATTTAGTCGAGGAAAGCGCGTGTAAATCAGTGAAATCGTTTATTTAAAAATCAAATTAAATTTCTTTTTCTAAGTTCAATTAGTATAAAATTCAGGAAAAATATTCAGTTAGGCTTCCGCTTTTCCAAATCCGAATTGCCGGGCCTTACGCTTGACCCCTGCCATCAGATTTTGTACAGCCACCTTGTCCACCTTCTTCTTATGGCAGCGGAACTATACACAAAGGTACGAAACGCACTTCGGATCATCGATACGGGTTTCTTCTGCGGTGGTCCTCGACGATTGTGCTGAGCTGGTTGCAGGCTTCACCATCAAGCTGGACAACGTTCGTCGCAAAACACAGGGTATCTCGCATACAGCAATCAACTCCAGAACTGTCAGTGGAACTTTGTTTCTGGTAGCGAGAATCCCGCAGACCACGTCTCGAGAGGACTATCACCAATGGAGCTGCTGCCTGACAAGCTTTGGTGGAGGGGTCCTAAATGGCTTGGAAAGGAAAAAGAATTCGTGGCCTCTGGCAAACTTTGGAGCCGACTGCTGATCCTGAGATGCTGAGAGAAGCTCGGAAGACGCCAGCTGCAGTTCCAGCAACACCAGAAGAACCTTCGTTCGCCAGAAGAATCTTGTCGCTAAGTTCTCCAAATATCACACCGCCTTCTCTCGAGTCACGAAAGCGTACTGCAAACGGATTTTCACCAATCTTTCGGCTTCCAAAAGGAGAAAAATCGCTTGGTTCTCCACCCACAACAGTTGAAATCCGGAACGCTGAGTCGTCCCTCGTGCAGACTAGTACAGCGAGAATGTTTCCCTGACGAGTGGAAGGCTCTTCACCAGCAGCAACCTGCTTCGTCCAAATCTCGCCTCTCTGCGCTTCAATCCGATGATTGGTGTCGACAACGTCCATTCGCATCGGTGGCCGTCTAAGCCGACCGGCTCAATCCTACGATTCGAAAACACCGGATTTTGTTGCCTGGGTCAAGCATCCAACGACGAAACTGCTGCCTCGCTGCCACCATGAACGTCTTCTCCACGCAGCAACACAGCTTCCTATTGAACTTACGATTCGACTGCGCTTCTGGCTTTTGGGTGGCCGAAACATCGCACGCCGAGTCGTTCACGAATGCACCACTTGTTTTCGTGCTAAGCCGAAATTGGTAGAACAATACATGGCGGAGCTCCATCTCAGAGAGTCATCGCATCCAGGCCATTCTCCATCGTCGGGGTTGACTTCTGGGGTCCGATCTATCTTCAACCTCGCCATCGCCGAGACGCTGGTTGCCTTGAACTGCTGCTCGTCCTTAGCTGTTTTTTTGGTCTTCTTTAGGTTCCGCTTGACAATAGCCCAGTATTTCTCAATTGGGCGGAGCTCTGGCGTGTTGGGAGGGTTCTTTGTCCTTGGGAACCACCTGCACGTTGTTGGCGGCGTACCACTCCATGGCCTTTTTACCGTAATGGCAAGATGCCAAATCCGGCCAAAACAGTACGGAACAACCGTGTTTCTTCAGGAAAGGCAGCAGACGTTTATTCAAACACTCTTTCACGTAAATTTCTTGGTTGACAGTCCCGGAAGCTATGAAAATGCTGCTTTTCAAGCCACAGGTACAGATGGCTTGCCAAACCAGATATTTCTTTGCGAACTTTGACAGTTTCGTGTGCTTGAAAATATCTGCTACCTTTCCCCTTCCTTTTGCCGTATAAAACTCCTGTCCCGGAAGCTGCTTGTAGTCGGCTTTGACGTAGGTTTCGTCGTCCATTACCACGCAGTCAAACTTCGTCAGCATCGTCGTGTACAGCCTCCGGGATCGCGCTTTGGCCGTCGTATTTTGTTTATCATCGCGATTTGGAGTCACTACCTTCTTGTAAGTCGATAGTCCGGCTCGTTTTTTGGCTCGATGCACGGTTGTAGACGATACACCCAGCTTATTTGCGGCATCTCGGAGAGATAGGTTAGGGTTTCGCTTGAAACTACCGGCAACTCTCTTTGTCGTCTCAGCGGCTTCCGGTTTTCGATATTCCCCGATCCAGACTTCCTGGCTGTCGACAAACGTTCTCAAACACTTTAATTACATTTGTAACGGTTGATTTGGCAACTTTTAGCGATTTTGCCAACTTTGCGTGCGAGTAGCTCGGATTTTCGCGATGCGCGAGCAAAATTTTGATACGCTGCTCTTCTTGCTTGGACGGCATTTTGACAACTGAAAAGTGACTTCTAAAATCAAAATAGGAGCAACATTCTACACACACACACCTTCAAAATGAGGGGTGTTCAGGTTTTTTAAATGCAAAATTGAAAGAAATACGTCAAGTTGATATTGACCAAATTTTGACCGTATCGCCCTTTAGTCGCTCTCTTCTCACATTCTCATCTGCCCTTCCGGGTGGTAGCCATATAAGTTAGAAATCCATGCACTACTTGGCGCTACTGTGCATTTGAGCCTCCAATTAAAGTATGCTATATCTAGAGACCTTTACTAGTTAGGGCTTTGCTTTCTTCAGCTAACTTGTGCTAGTGGCTCAATTCTTGATCGAGTCACCTTGTTCGTTGCGTGCCTATTCTGCTCGTGCCTATCGATTCGTTTACGAGAATCATTTTAAAAGGGCAAACGTCCGGCATTCTTACGACATGCCCAGCCCACCGTAGTTGGCCAATTTTAGCGGTATGAGTGACGAGAGGTTCTCCCAGCATCTGATGCAATTCGTAGTCCGTCTTCCATTAGCACTCCACCGTAGATCGTACGCAATACCTTCCGTTCGAAGACACCATCTCAATTTCATCATCGTCAATCTGAGCTTGGAGTGGAGAGGCTCAATTTGGTGTGGTATATTTAGTGCATCAGTTCAAGAGCCATGGGATCGGTCCACCGGTAAGTAGTGAATATATTTTGTAGAAGGAGATGTTCGCTCATCACCATGAGGCACCAAGAGTGGACGTAATGTTTGCTAGAATAAAAGAAATGAAGAGAAAGTGTTGAAAGTGCCGTCAGTGTACGGCAGGTTTAAATTTGAATAAAAGTATTGAAAATTGAGCGAAGGGTCTGGATATAGCGGTACTCGAACCGAGGAAGTTAGTTTTGCCTTATATCTCACAGCGGGGTAGGTCAAGGCACGGACGAATACACCACCTTGATAGGCAAAAGTAATGTGTTTGATCGTGCTAATGTTCTGTTGATACCTCTCATAGTTTCTAGCGGTTCCGTTTTGTTACATACATGGGAAAGGAACCCTCTCCTTTAGCGTTTATTTTTGTACTCAACTTTTGGTTATACTTAATTTCTATCTCTCGATATACTCTAACTTAGAGATATCGGAGAGAAAGACCGTAAAGTGTAGTGATATTGGTCCTCACCAGTACGGGCTAATGTGCTCCCCCATTATGGGATTTACATACCATAATTATTATGTCTGTATTCTCCGTAAAAAGAACTTTCAACACTTTCTCTTCCTATCTGTCATTCTAGCAAACATTACTGTCAACTCTTGGTGCTTCAATGTGATCCTCCTGGACGCTACATATCGCACTCATCAACATATGAGCCGAGATTAACTGCTTTACAGGTGTTTTCACCTCATAAAAACCACCGACCTCGACTGGCATTGAACCCAGATGCACTGGGGTGCCGTGTTTCGGTACAGTGTTTCCATTGCTTCTTGGTCTAGGTCTTCCATTTGACGCTTTATCCTTCGAACAATAGAAGTTTGCCTGTTCCTTGCCTGTCTGTACCGTTCCAAATTCGCTCTCGTACAGTTGCAGTATTCTCGCCGGTGTTTCATTCTTTACCTCTACTAACTGCGTGCATTCGTCATCAAACCAGTCTATTTTTTTGATTTGGTGCAGAAGTATCTAGTGTCACTACCAATGCACAGTGGGAAGAAACGAACCCAAATTCCCACAGATGAGACGCCGCTGAATTTGCTGCTTGAAATATACAATTTCTTATGAAAAATTTGCCAAAAAATTGAAAATTATTGAAAATTGAAAATTTGCTGGTAATATTCTGCGCCGGGCCCAGGAAATGGTCCATTTTACCCCATTTACCCCTAAAAATGTGTTTTTTTAGTTGGCCCCCATATAACTGAAAACGCCGCTGAATTTTCTTCCCGCATAGATGCATATTCAATTTTAAAAACTCTTGGAAATCGAATGGTGCTGGTTTCATTCAGTTGTGAGCTCGTAAAGTGGCCTATTTTGACCCATGTCCCCTTTAATTTACGGTTTTCTTGTTCGTATCCTTTCAGCTACGAACATGCATGCTATTCTGCCCAATTATCGATCTGTTCATTAACGTCCCGCTGCGGCACCCATCATAACTTTCACTAATTAATTGTGCATATAACGCTTCTTTTTGGTCATCGGGTCATTCTTTGGGTGAGTAGGGTACGTTGATGATGCTGTTATTGAAGAATCGACCCTTGATCCTAAGCTCGCAATTTCTCTCATTGATCAGAAACCATACAGTCACGCGTTGACGCATTTTACCCCGCACTACAAAACCGGTGCCTATCTCATTTTTAATGCTTAGTAAAAAGTAACCGCTCAATGTCCGATGACAGTTCCATGTTCCCAGTTTTCATTCATAGTCCTTATTTCGTTTCCTAGGTCTTTATCGATTGTTCCGGTCCGTATTTACTTCTGTATTATTTGTAACTTTTGATACTCGAGGGCGGATTGTTAGGCCTTTCTCTACCCCTTTTCTCGCTGGAGTCTTACGCTGGCACAAGGACGATGATGAGCCGCTCCTAACATGGAAACCAGACGCTCAGATGGGCTGCACCATTTGAAGAAGGCAGCCTTCTTCCCTGTCAGCATATGACCATGGTTCCACCAAGTTTGATCAAATAAAATAGATACTACTGTGATCCCTAGCCTCTTCTCTAGTATCTCCTATTCTTACCTCCCCGTGGTGCCGACTGGGATATGAGTAACCATTGGAAAGATCGGATTACCAATGGTTACTCATACCCCAGTTGGCACCACCACGGGGAGGTAAGGATAGGAGATGAGAGGACATACGAGATATGGACAAGAGGCTAGGGATCACAGTAGGATCTATTTTATTTGATCAACCTCGATGGAACCTTGGTCATATGCTGACATATGGTATATACTGCAGGTTCACGAATTGACTTGGTGCCATGCTCCCTTCTACGTCAATAAAATAAAAATAAACCTGCTACAACAAACCATCACGTACACTTAAAAGTTCAAATGGTGGCAAAAAACACAATTACAGTTTTTGCAATCATATCTTAAGAAATCCGCATGATTCAGAAAATGCAATTTTACCCATCATTATCCACAAAGCGTTTTATGGTAAAAACCTGGGAGGGAGAAACAAACACTACACATAAAATTTATTGAATGAGTATCGATATTGGACATGAAAATTTTCAACACACTAACATAATCAAGAAAACTGTTGTGTTAATTACTAATTTTTATTTGGCGTGTCTCTAAGTTTATGTGCTACCGTCGCATGACTTCATGCTGTCGGGAAATATTCGTTCACAAATTAGTTAGGTTTCGCTCGTTTCGCTTTTTGCAGCTGTTTGCAGGATGTCGTAGGCCTTTCAAAATTGTTAAACATGAAACGTAAAGTTTAATACTGTGTTGTTTAAGAAGGAAATAATTTCTCATCACTATGAGGCTCCCCAGTGGTCGACACCAATTTTCTTAGCCTTCTGAAGCCTCATGGCGATGAGCAATTATTTCCTTCTTAAACAAAATCATCATAGATCGTTACTGCGGGTATGGGAGAATACCAAAATAACCATAATAATGTTAAATACTGTGGCCGAGACAGCAAGAACTATCCGGGATTACATTTTTTTGCGTTTTTTCATTGACAGTATTACAAAATTCAAATGAATAGAATTCTGTCAGCTGGGCTCTGAGACAACCGAAATTAAATTAAGTTCGCGAGTCTGTAGCGTAAATATTAGTATTTTTTACAGGTGTTTGATTAGTGCTATAGTCTGCTTTAATTAACGTTGTATAGCTTTATTTTGAAAAGGCGGCGTTCCACTACGATAATCATGCAAAATGTCATTCTATCAATTGATGCATTTCTGTTGCCTTCCTAAGGCAAGCCGCTATACAGTGACAGAATGTTGGATTTCTATAGATCTCGTCCACTCTACTCTTCACCGGCGCTTCAAGATCACAACTACGTGAACATTGTTGAATTGGGGTCCGAATGAATGCCATCTGAAGATGAAGTAGATGAAAACGATTTTGATACGCATCAAGGAACGAATCAGCTGCTTTTTATGAACAGCTTGAAGCTAAATCGGAACCAATTAATTTGACTTCAGAATACGGAGCAACATTGAATTTAGAGGACAGGGAAATTAATTAAAGCTGTTCGGGTAATAAACTTAATAATCATAATAATCCTCACATAAAACCTCATAATAGAATTGATAGTAAATAATTCTTATTAAAAATAATGATCATCATAAGAATAATGATAGTAATAACCAAACAAATATGACGCACAAATACTATGATAATAATAAAACCAATAATATAATAATAATTAAAATTATTATATTTAAAAAATCATCATAACGAAGCTTATTGAAATCATAAGATATTTACTATCAATATGATGTATGTTATTATAACACAAATTAAAACAATAACGATAAAAAAATGATAATCAAAGTAAAAAATATAAAAACAATAAAAATAAGTGCAGAAAAATACAATTAACCCATGGAACATTGCTGGTTTTATCATGGTTTTAAAGCATTCTTGAAGTCTAATTCATGCACTTCAGAACCCTTTTCAAACCAAAATTGTTACTTGGGAAATGTCACTATAAGAATTCTTAAAATTCTTGAAAAAATAAGAATGATAATTGTAATATTATTATTTCATGATTATAAATTATTGGTTTTCTAATAAGGATAGTAATAATTATTACTATACTTATCATAAACATAAAATTAACCAAAATAATCTCAATCATAAATATGAAAACATATGTGACTGTAACAAAAACAATTTATGAGAAATAATAATAATGATCGTAATACTTGTCATCATAACTTCTTTACAAATATAAGTTTCAATCATAATCATTATAATATTCAAAGCCATCATAAAAATTACAATAATATTTATTTTGATCACGTTTTCCAAATAAAGTGTTATATTTTACTTTGTAAATACTAGCATTAAATTAAAAATAATTATTAATATTATTTGAATTGACTCCCTAATTTTCATAGTTTTCATCATTATTTTTTTAAATTCATTGTTAATATTTTAATTTGAGTGATAATTATAATAAAAGCCATAATAATATTTTTGTTATAATTGAAAAATTATAATAATAAACGTTTTTCGCATGATTATGGCTTTTATAAAACGAAAGGATTAAATTTTGATTTTAATTCAAACTATTATTAGAACAATGTTTATGATACCATGTTTAAGTATTAAAATGGTCAGAATGATATTTATATAATTGAACAATCAATTGTATCATGATAATCTTTTTCTTAATAAACAAACAGATAAAAAATTAACAATAAATAGATTTAAAAATGCATTAACATAAAAATTAAAGCAATCTTTAATCATTATCATAATAACCGTAATCAAATCAATTAAATTTAGATGAAAATCACGAAAACATCATTTTAATATCATATTGATAGAAAAAATGATAATTATAATTTTTGTTATCAAAATAATTACATAATTATATTAATTATAATTATAACAATTTAAAAAATTATTTAAAAGAATAATTAAAGTTATTATTTTATACTAATCATAATAGTAATAAATATAATAATCACTTCTATTATAGTAGTATTGAACATCATATTTCAACTAAACCTTGTTATAAATATATTTATTTTCATTTTTATAATTAATATTAATATAATAACATCCAAAAATAGCATCTGATAACAAAAGAATAGTTAATAAAATAAAATAATACGCATATTAAAAATATCACCCAATGATATTCATTAAAATCATTACAATAAAATTATAACCATTATATTTATCACATAAATACAACATTAATATTCATCCTACAAAAAAACATTATGTGGATGGTTATCTTGAAAATCACTGAAAGAATTTTCAAAATCATTGATAAAAAAATAATGAGAATTGTATTCAAAATAATCATTAAAATCAACAAAACAAAAATAAATACCACAACAGTTGTTATTATCCTAACATTCTGAATATCCAAAATATAAAAAAAAAAAAAAATCCAATATAATAAAAAAACTATGGTAAAAATTAAAATCATTCTCAGAAAAAATGATTACAATCATAATCCTCATGATAATCGCAATTGTTAATAAATCTTAATCATAACAATCAAATTCATTGAAACCCTTAAATTAAAATTTAATAGATTAACTAATAACAATCATGACAGTATTAACATTGTTATAACAAAAATGTAGAGCATGTTTTAAATGAACATATTTATTTTCCGGTGTCTATGTTAAATCCAAAAACATTCACATGTTTTTTTTATGCGAATAATTTTGAAACAAACATTGACTAAATGCTTTTTTTTAACAAAGAATACTTTTGAACAAAATTTAACACATATTTGTGGTCAGAACAAACAAAAGTTTACGTTTGAATTGGCCGAAATATATTTGCTCTGACGATAGTTTTCTTCGCGTGTAGTTTCCATAATACAACTCTTTTTGTTTAATAAAATTTATGGTTTAAAATTTATTTCATGATCAAAATGATCAAATTTATTTTTAATACAAGTTAATAAGTAATCGCTAGATTTAACAAGACGCTTAGCAACATTTGCAGATTTTCTTCTCGTATAGTTATGACTTTGGTACAAGAATAAATGTGTCTAGGCATTAAAAGAAATTGGTCAAATTTATGGGAAAATTTGCCTTACACTCGACAAAGTTGCAAATTGCGTTTCTTTTCAGCAATGAAAACACGAAAAAAAAATGTAGTTCAAATTATTTACAAGCAAGAAAATATTTTATATACAATATCAATACTTTTCATTGACTGATATTTAATTCTCTTGGCTTCACTTGACAGTTTGTGACAGCTCGAATCTGGCTCCACTTGACAATCTTTTTTTTTGCATCTGTTTCTCCCTCCCAGGTAAAAACGAAGCCATGCAACTGTTGGCAGCACACAGATTCCTCGAAACAAAGTTATCGCTGGGTGGTTAGTGCCTCGCCGTTGAAGCAACCACTGGGCCTTTGTTCAACCGTCAACAACTTTTCAATGTGGGTGAGACAATACCACAGAATGCCGCAACGCTATTGGCCACTGTTAGAATTCCGCTGTGTTCTATTTTTGTTTTCACTCGTCATCACACTCCGATATCCCTCTATTCAAGTTTGCAATTCTTTATGAAATGAACGAAGCCATGCAAGTGTGTGTGAGGGACATTTGCTTCATTGCTGTATCGAAACAACTGTAGCGCTTTTATGCAACGAGTTGCATATTGTTAATGGGGCTGATTGGTTACAATCTTGAGCCATGACGCAGGCGGCTTCGGTTCGAATCTAGGTTGCGCGTATATCTGAATCATTTTTATGAGAGCCTTTGAATTTCCGGACTCCAATCGTATACTCAACACTAATACATTGCACAACCACCTCACTCACACATTTAATTTTTCAAAGCGTATTGATGTGTTGCTTTTCTGCCCACGACCAATGTTGCATTTTTTCTCCAAGATACGATCCATTACAAGAAATGAAACAAAATCATGCGAATTTGCATTACAATCTTGCTTTTTTATTTTGGGTGAGGATATGCGTATTGCAATTCTAAGGATAGTATTGCAGACAAAGGTAATCCTTGCTCTAATGGTGAGTTCATATCGCATCACATCACATCAGAAAACTCAAAGTAGTATCTCGTAAACAATATTTGTTTGTGATTAATTTGTTCATTACTATTTTGAAAGACAACCGATAAGACGTTTTAATAAAGCCTACCGAGTCCAAACCTTCCATTACCATGTGGCATGGAAAACAATTGGACTCATGAATTGTGAAGGTATTTTTTCCTGATCCTCCTAATATTCATATTAAATTAATTTTTTTATGCATCGCACATATGAGACGTTCCTTCACGTGAGATCGCATCAACATCCAAATGAAACGCTTTCCAACTATCGTGTCCATCCGCATATCATCTACAAGTGGTACATAAAATCATCGAACACATTCATCAACCTGGACAACCACTGACCGCTCCATATTCCGATCGGTCGGCGGACCCCCAACTGTTTGTTAACCCAGAAATGATTGTCCAAAAACTTCGCCTCGCCTAATCCCGAACGAACAATCAATCGGGCCTGGAATCGGCTTATGGAAGTCTGTCCGGCTGCCAACCGTCGGCCTGCTGCTTGCTGCTTGGGTGCGGGTGGTGCGGCGCGTGGACGTGTTAATGCTCACTCTTATTTTCTTTGGACCGTGCGGAGATTTGGACCGTTCGAGCCGTCCGCCTACCCTCGAAAGTCATCCGTCCGCACCGAGAGCAGGCATTGGGAAGCCACATTCAGATGCTTTTTCTTTCAACTGTTTTTTTTCTTATTTCGAAGGTATTTACCTACAATTGGATTTCCCCCTCGCCTTAACGCCTTGAATGGGTTTCGTGCGCGGTAGAAGCGAACCAGCGAGCGCCAGTCCGAAAATTGTATGATCCGATGATCAGCGCGTTGGAAGGCGAGCGCAAGCAAAGCAGATCATGAGGAAATTAATATTATTGTAATCACAAATAAAGGCATCAAAATAAATAGAGTGGTAATTATATTACTCTTGAAAGTCAATTAAAGTCAATCAAAAGTCCGTTGCGCCGGTTGACGCCTCTACGTGTGCGCCGGTGGGATGGAAGCGGTGTGGAAGGCGCGGAGGGATGATTGATCTTCTGGGATGCAAAAGATCAAACCCGGCGTTCGTGAGGTCTTGGGGACCCTTCGACTCCGGTGGATTGCGGGTGGAGCACGTGAGCTTGCGAGTTCGAAATAAGAAAAAAATATGCCCTATTCATAGATCAGACGTCGCACGAGCCTCTTGCCAGGAACAGCAGCGACGACGACGACGACGACGACGACGGCATGATCGCTTTCCATGAGCTGCGCAATTGGAACCTTATTGATGGTTGGAAGCGATTTGTGGACCTACTGAATAAATCGGGCGTTGAAATTGGAGCGAAGTGAAAGTTGCGTAATCTCCACCGCAGCACCGACTAGAGTGGAACTGCCGCCTCGAGCCTAGTCGTGCGTCAAATTGGCCTATCCAATTGACTTCTACCGTTCATCGCTCGGGTTGAAAAGGAAAAAGTGGAACTAAAATTTGAGGTTTCGATTCGCTCGGAGGAATTAGAACATGAAAGCCGATCATAAGTCGTGGGCTGTATGCGGAATGAGCAGTTCTTGGTTTACTGAACACGGACAATTTAAGCCTCAATTTCGGTTATTAAGGCCGCCCGAAGGTAATTCGGTTTTAATCTGATTTCACCATTTCTGGAGCCATCGAATTCGATGACCTACCTTTAACCTTGCGCGAGAAACCAATCTCTCTCTGTCGTACTCCATATTACCGATCACTCGATCTAACGCCCCTCGCCGGGACATTGAAACACAAAATCATCGTTGGCTCTTCCCGCCTACTTCGCTGGTCGCTCGTTGAAGCAATTCAATCTTGATCCCTCAACTCCTCGAACATCATAACCTCAATGGCTCATGCACACGTGCAAGACCAGATCAAGCGAACAAGGCACAGACCGAGACCCATTCGTCTGTTCGTCTCAGTCAGTCCGTTCGCCAAACTGCGGCAACAAATTCATTATTATTGATAAATTATTTATCATTCCAATTTTGACACGTAGATTTATGTTTGCCGAGTCTCGTGCGCCCTCCATCGGTTCGGCCCGAGTTGAGGTTGTTTTATTTTCGTCTACCGTTTCTTGAGGTGTGCTGCATGGGCGTCTGCAGGCCCTCCGGTGGCTAAGAAGTTTTGATCAATTCAACTCGCTTTGGATGCCACTGTCATTTCGAAGCTTCCACTCACATCGGGATCCTGTTAGAAGGGAACCTCTTAGTCTCCGACTATCCTGATATATTGGATCAATAGCAGGAAACCATCAAATCAGCAATGCTCGACGATGATGATGTAAGCCACTATGGGTTTTGAATGATTAGAAACTGCACTCCTACTGGCTTTGTACTCCTCGGTCATTTTTCTTGCCGACGGACGACGACGACGACGGTGCAGCTGCTGGCAAACAGAACCGCCAACAATGCCAACAGCAAGACGTGCGAGGAGGAGGCCTTGAAGCGAAGATGACAATGGACGAGACGGTCCAAAAATAAATCACCGAGCTGCGGTTGGTGGCGCCTCGACGCCGTTGTTGCCGCCTGCCAGGAAGAATCTATTTATTGCAGTAATTGACGAAAAAAAAAACACACACACAAAATTGAAAGTGAGGAGGAATCAATGTCAGTCCAAATCGGAACGCAAAAGGTGAGGCTGAAGAACGCGTGTGAGTGGGTGGATGGATGTTTTAGAATGGACTATGGGGATTTGCGGTCGTGTATCCGGAAAAGTGACGTATTCGACACAATCAATTGGAAGCGCTTCATTAAGAGTGTATGACTTTTTGGAAATAGTTTCTCGTTTACTATTTCGATAGTGGCGCTTACGTCACTCTTCTGACAATTGCGGCGTTCGATTTGGAGAGTAATGATGTGGATGGCATTTTGAGAGGTTTTGGCTGGTTATTGACGATGATGATGGGTGATGTTTAGGATTTATAGAGCGGAGGAGTTGCATGACCAAATAAGGAATAATGCACTTCTGATTGAACTTAAGAATGGGCGGCGACGGACGGAGCTCGAGGTAATTGATATTCTACCATCTGATAATGCATGCGCGTGTTGTATGGTGATTTTGTGTTTGTCAACAAACAGAAATATAGTTATGGAGGTGACAGTAACAGTGTGATGAAATATGAACATCAGCTTTTAATCAAAGAAGTGCAATTAACAGCGAAATGGGTTTTGCAGTGTTAAGGATGAAAATGGAATGTACCGTATGCGTGATAATGTTTGCACCATCATACAAACAAGGTTCCCATTTCACCTATGCATACAAAGCCCTGTTTTTCTCTGCATGCACGTTAGTATTAATTCCTCTCAAATTAGGTTGCGTAAGAAACGTCAACGTAAAGAAAGACGTGGATGACGAAAATCAAAACGTGTATCTGACCCTGCATCCTGCTAGCATTATGGTGTTTGGATTGGTTGTTTCCAATGGTAAAACTTTGAACCCGGTTTTCATTCCAGAAGGCAACAAAGTAAACACGGAAGTCTACATCGGGATTTAAAATAAGTCTGTTTTTCCATGGATCTGAGACCAGTACATACAGCCTAAATCCAAATGCTGTATTTCAACAAGATGGGGCTCCATGCAACACCTTGAACCGCACTCAGAAGTGGCTGAAGGAACATCTTCCGGTCTGGGCGAAGAATATGTGTTCGCCATACGCTGGTTTATTCAGTATGACGCGTCACGAAGGCCAAGGCCTGTTCCAGAAGCTATTTAGCTATGGTATTTAGATTACAAAACGCTTCCCGGACCACAATTCTATAGTGTAAGCGAAGACAAAGACATCCCCGAAACGTAGAAGGCCATTTATACCGAAAAAATCCGTAAGAAGGTTATGGATTGGCATGCAATATGCGAGTGTGGTAAAACATCTAGTCCGTACATCACAACGGAGACGATGAACACTCAAAAATACGTGAAGGAATGTCTCCAGAAGCGATTATTGCCGAGGAACAGGCAGCACGATGGTCAAGTAGTGTTTTGGCCTGATTTGGCGTCATGTCATTACGCATAGGACACTTAAGAATGGTACAAAAGTCAAAATGTATGTTTCGTGCCGAAAGACATGAATCCGCTTAACTGCCCGGATCGTGACTTTTTGAGCTTTAACCAAAGCAAAGCTCCGAAAATTCATAAAACCAGCGGACGACATCCAAAAATTTAAAAAAAAAAATGGCAAAAAGTGACAAAAATATCATATAAAACATAAATACAAATATGATTTGCCAAATAAAATTAGTAAAACTAAAAAAAAATGACTCTTTTGTTATTTCAAATGTGTGCATATACTTTCTGGAACAGTATATAGTTGATCTATTTATATATGTACAGTTTGTAAAAAATGTTTAGAAGGAGTGGGCACATTTGCTTCAAATAATCCACCAAAACATTGAAAAACGATTTTTCATATTAAGTTCATTTCTCAAGGGATAAAAAGAAAGTCAAATAACGATAATTTGATGTAAAAGCACGAACTGATCGTGTCTGAGACCAAATATATAAGAAAACGATAATAAATAATGCAAAAAAAGTATATCCTGAAAATCATTCAATATTTCGTGTGACCTCCCTTGGCTTCAAGGACAGCTTGACATCGTCGTGGCATTGACTGGACAAGCTTAGCAGTCGTTTCTGGTGCGATTTTGTCCCATTCAGTTACAACAACTTGTCGTTGTTATTGCTGAATGCTTGATGGTTTGTGTTCCTAAACCTTAATTTTCAAAATAGACCAGAGATGTTCTATTGGATTAAGGTCAGGAGACTGTACTGGCCACTCCAAAACATTGATTTTCTTATCCTTAAACCGTTGGGATACCAGCTTTGATGTGTGCTCTGGATCCTCATCTTGCTGGAACGTGTATCTCCGGCCCAGCTTCAGTTTTTGTGCACTTGCTGAAAGTTTTCGTTTCAGTATGTCCAGATAAACCTCCTTCGTCATTATTCCGTCAAAGAATTCGAGTTCTCCAACGCCAGACGAAGCCATCGAGCTCCAAACCATGACTCTACCTGCACAGAAAATGATAAAAGCTAGTTAAGTTATTTGAAAAATAATGATGTTGCAATAACTCACCTCCACCATGCTTGACTGTAGGCTTTAAATACTGGGTATTCAGAATTTCACCGGTTTGTGTGATACCATCAGACCAAAATGGCATTATTTTAGTCTCCTCTGTCCAAATGACCTTTCTCGACTGTCATCGACTGTCCATGTAATATGATCTCGAGCCCACTTCAATCGTTTTTTAATGTTTTTCGCTGACAACCATGGCTTCTTAATTGCCACTCTACCCTTCAGACCTTGTAGCTGCAATCGATTTCGGATTGTTTGAGGTGTCACATGGATAGAAAATTCACTCTCAACTTGCTTTGCAATTTTTGGAGCTGACAAACATCGATCTTGTTCCGCCTTTCTGACGATAGCCCTGTCAATCCGGGAACTTGTCTTCGCCGGTCATCCTGATCGCTTTTCTGGTGTGACAGAACCACTCATTATGTACTTCTAAACCATTTTGGCAACCGTATCTTTACGTATCTGAACGATATAAGCAATTTGACGGTAGCTTTTACCGCACTTGTGATGCTCTATGATAAATTTTCAGATACTCAGCGAAATTTGTGCGTTTTTAGGCATTTCGAAACACGAGAATTCAATTTTGAATCACGAAAGCTTCTACACTACGAAAGGATAACTGTATGCAATGTTTACATTCGAAAAAGTGACAGGAACCGCTCAATACACGGCAAAACGGTACTAAGCATGTTTGGGTGGATAAACTTTTTTTGCATGTTTTACTTCCCTTTTCTGTTGATCTTGGCATTGATTTTCAAGAGCAAGATTAATTCAAGTATATTTAATGGTATAATTATAGGTACTATATAATCGACCAAACGCATAACAACACTCATTCTATCAACTAATATTTGAATTGATAACAGGAAAATTGTAAATTTGAAGCAGGGGTGGATATACTTATTTAACATACTGTATATAAAAATGAATTTTTGTCTGTCTGAACCTTATAGACTCGTAAACTACCGAACCGATTGGCGTGAAATTTTGTATGCAGGGATTTTTGGTGCTGGAAAAGGTTCGGAAGAGAAAAAAATGATTAATTTTAACAAGCGCGTAAAATTTCCCCTCATGTAATTCCAAGCCAAAGGAACGTTAGCAACGATATTGTTTGCAAGCTTTCATACAACAAGCTAGATTTAGGCGTTATCTGGCTCAAATTTACATGAAATATCCCATTATTTTCTGTCAAATCTAGCATTCCCTTTATGTGCATTAGATAACGCAGAAAATTCAGTGTTCCTTTTTATCTGTGTAGTAAGAGAATCTTCCCTTCTCTGGAAAGGGGACCTCCTATACAAATGAAACACTCATTTCTGAATACCTCGAGAACTAATCAAGCAAATGGAACGAAATTCGGTATGGGCTTGTTTTTGAAGGAAAGAACTATTTCTATGGTGGCTCGAGACCCCTCGTCTCTCTGGAAAGGGGGCGACATTACAAATGAAACACAAATAACTTCCAAACATGTTAAAAGGGGGTCAGACGGACCCCTTCCTAAACCCTCGATCCCTGGTCTAGCCACGGGGACCACTGAGGGTGGGTTTAACAATAACCTCTTTTGTTATTCTGGTGGTAGCTCGAGCTTGACACGGTTATCGTTCAGGGTCAGCTGTGGGCATAGGTAAATACCCGATCTAGGAACCAAAAGAAAGCACTTATTTTATAGCCAATTAACTATTTTTATTACTCGACTTACGGACTGTGTGGGTGTGTAGAGTGTGGAACGTTGCGGCCGGCCGATGGCGAGCTGCTAAGGCACGTGGTCGACAGACTGGCACTGTCTACGTCGCACAATACGCACGCTGGATTGACGGTTTGCCTGCTGGGTCGTCTGATACCCTGGTCGATCGTTGACTGGATCCGACGCTGGTGGAATGAATGGGTTGGGCTAATATGCACTCCGGACTTATGAATTTATTATGGCGGTAATAATGGGTCCTGGGGTATCACGAATGCAGAATGGGGACATTAGTGTGGCTGCGGGGGACATTTGATCGAATGTTTCATCCCTTCATCCATTCTATTTCCCACTTTGACGGGTCCAGACTCTCTTTTCTGGCAACTCACTTTTGGCTCATTTCTTTGTAACGGGTGTCCACTAAAAAATGAGAATGATTTCAATACTTTTCCATCAGAACAAAAACGGCCGCATAGAAATGTCACTTTAGATGAATGAATCGCTGCACTCTCCAGAAAATTTTCATACACTCTTATTTCACTCTAACATGTTCAGTCGTGTTCAGCATGCCGTCGAAACAGGAAGAACTGCGCGCGCGCGTTGTACAATTCTTTCAAGCGAACGAAGATCGTGGAAAAAAATACACGGTGGACCATTTTTGTCGTGAAAAAGTTCCGGTATCCACCGTATACCGTATCCTGGCATGCATGAGAGTAACCCGGAAGAAAGGTTGCGGCCGTCCAGCGAAAATAATGAATGCGAAAACGCTCCGCTCGCTGCGCAGCATGATCAACAACAAGGATTCGGTAAGTCAACGGGAAGCAGCCCGAAAGTTCCATTGTTCGAAGTCACTCATCTGCAAGACGCTAAAGAAAGAAGGAATAGTGTGTAGAAATAAAACCAGATCCCCAAAGTACACAGATGAGCAGATTCAAACCGTGAAATCCCAATGCCGCTGGATGACTCGGAATTACGGCGGAAAATCTTTCGTTCTGGACGACGAAAGCTACTTTCCTCTTTCGAAGTCTCAGATACCGGGAAACGACCGATTCTACACTAAGGACAAATCTACTACTCCTCCAAAAGTAATGTATAAGTTCAAGCACAAATTTGAATCGAAGGTTATGTTATACATCGTAATATCCGATAAGGGTATTTCGAAGCCGTGGATCAAACCAAGCGGTTTGGCCATCAACCAGGAGGTGTACCAAAGAGAGTGTTTGCAGAAAATACTCATCCCATTTCTTAAACAACATCACTCGGATGGCAAATACGTGTTTTGGCCGGACAAGGCATCATCGCACTACGCAAAAAAAACGCTAACGTTTTTGGAGAGCCAAAATATACCATATGTCCCAAAGACCGGAATCCGACAAATTTGCCACAGTGCCGTCCTATCGAGGATTTCTTCGGTCATTTGAGCTCCATGGTATACAAGGATAATTGGAAGGCCAAGAACACCAAGCAACTTACCAACAGGATCAAAAGCTGCATCCGAAAAATCGATGTGGCTGCCGTCCAACAGTCATGTTCCAGCATAACGACTAAGCTGCGCCGCACGGCTGGACCATGGACCATATGACAATATTCACTAAACTTAGTTTGAAGATTTAAGTTGACCCTTTTAATAAAATAAATCAGTTTGAACAAAACTTCACTGGTATTTTTTTCCTGACCCATTCTTTTCGTTCTCATTATTTAGTGGACACCCGTTATAATGTGTGTTTACAAATTTTGTTCTACTTATGGCTACTCCGGAGTATAAATATAATTTTTATTGCTTACATTTACCAACATCTACACTTAATTTTTACTAACAACTAAACATTTATTTATTTATTGATACAAAACTAGGGTAAATTATCTCAACCGTAACAAACATGAGAATAAGCCCTAATGGTATGAACATTTGTATGCAGGGATTTTTGGAGCCGTGAGAGGTTCTTAGGATGGTTCTTCTGGAAGGGAGGAGGGGGCTTCCCCACCAATGAAACACAAATTTCTACATAACTCAAGAACTTATTAAGTAAATGGAACCAAATTTAGCATGGGTGACTTTTTGAAGGCAAGAGATGTTGTTATAGTTAGTCACGACCCCTCCTCGATCTATAAAGCGAGTCTCCCATACGAATGAAACAATAATTTCAATCAAATAGGAAAAATATCCCTACTGCTGTGCAAATTTGTTTGCAGGGATTTTTGGGTCCGGGAAACGATCTGAAGATAGTTAGAGATCCCTCCACCCTATTGAAGGGGGGTGAAGGGTGGCGGTAGTGATATTCGACGAGACCTATCTCACCCTGGATGGCAACGACAGGCAGAGCACTTCGTATTTTGCTTCCCCCACGAAGGATGTGAGCTCCGAGGTGAAGTTCATTTCACACACCAAGTTCCCCAAGAAGGTGCTGCTGTGGCTGACAATCAGCGAGAAGGGAATGTCAAAGCCGCTCATCTTTCGCTACGGACTGGCCGTGAACGGGGAAATTTATAATACAAAATGCCTGCCGGAAGTTGCGTCGGTCATAAAAAATACCATAAGGGCGAAGACGCGGTGTTCTGGCCGGATCTGGCGTCGGCCCACTACTAGAAGCGATCGTTGGTGGAGATGGAGCGGCTGAATATCGGTGTGGTACCCAAGTCGGCGAACCCGCTCAACGTCCCCCAGCTGCGTCCAATCGAGAAGTTGTGGGTCAACCTGAAACGTAAGATCCACTCCAACCATTTCATCGTGAAAATTGAGGACGAATCGATAAATAAAACGAAGAAAGAACTCAAAAACACGCCTACACGCATGATTTTGTCTACCATGGTGAATGTTCTGGTTAACTGCTGGAAGACCGAGAAAACGTGACGATCCATACAAAAAAATTTGAAGGTCCATACAAAAAACGTGACAACGGGGGGAGGAGGGTTGTAAAAACTCAATTTTTTGCGTGACGTAATTAATTGACGTTCCCTATTTGCCTATTGCCTGTCTTTTTTCCATTTTTTTTTTCGATGAAAATGGCCTTCTCCGTTTTGGGAATATCCCTGTCCTAGCGTAAAGTGGAGTTTTGTGGTCCGGAAAGGCTTTTATAATCCAATTTCACATACGTTTCATCGTCCATGATTATACACCCAGAATGTCTCTCGGTTTCACATGCGTGACCTGATTTGAGTTCCTTTTGGGTTCTGCTTCCGGTATTTCTTGAATTTATGTCGCTCCTTTACACGCATGCTGTAGACGTCGATGTCGATGGTTCCTACTTCTAGGCATCCCTGATCTTTTTGTCAATAGCAGGACTCACAGGACCGGATTTCCGACCATTTCTCGGTACAACAGTACATTATTTTCCATATGTTTTAACTGCAGTTCAAACCGCTCCAACGCTCACACCCTCTTCCTAGACTTATTTGCCTGCTCCACATTTGCTGGAAGTGTTTGATGTCTTTGATTCCTTGATTCTTTCCAGAAAGCTTCCGCTTCACCAGAGCCCAATATCTTTCGATTGGTCGTCGCTCTGGGCAATTTGACGGGTTTGAGGTTTTTGGTACAATGTTCACTTGATTTGCTTGCTACCACTTCATCACAGTTTTAACATAGTAGCATGATGCCAAATCGGGCCAGAACAAAGGTTTTTTTTTGTGACTTTCGATGAAAGGTAGCAATCGCTTCTGCATCGACAGTCTTTCTGATAGATCTCCTTGTTGATTGTGCCTGTAGTGACGAAAGATTTACTCTTTCTTTTGTATTTTTGGGTAATTTCAATGCCTTCTTCGTTCTGAAATGCTCAGCTGTAGCATTTCTGGCCATAGCAGAATAAAAAGCTGCTTGTTACCCCTCTGGACATAAGTTTTATCGTCCATAACAACGCATGAAAACTTCGTCAAATATTCGCAGTACAAACGTCGAGCCCGTGATTTTGCTGCCAAGTTCTGTTTGTGGTTGCGATTTGGAACTCTTTTTACTTTAAACGTCTTAAGTCCTAAACGTTGTTTTGATTTTTGGACAAAACCAGGAGACATGCCTGTTTTCCGAGCCACTGCGGTGCACCATTCGAATGGAGAGATTTGGGTTTTTCGTTTATATCCTTTTCACCTTTCGGTCCATGACAGGATCAGCGCGTTCAATGTTTTTGTCACTTCTCGGTTTCCTCTCCACCGTCAAACGTTCTGAAAATGATTTGAGCACATCGTGAACAGTGTATTTAGGCGAATCCATTGACAAGTCAGGATTTGCCGTACGCCCGTACAAAATTCGCTCGCGCACTTGTTTTTCTTTCGTCGCCATCTTGAATACTAAACACGACATGTAAACATCAATCAAAGTCTTTTTCATCATAGACTCTCAGCTATACCGCAGTAAAAAATTTCATTCCTACGTGCAATATTTCAAAAGTTACAATGATTCGAAGGTGTCCGGATTAATGTGGATACAGACATTAATGGATTCCCCATTATGGATTAAAACATTTTATTATGTATCCTAGAGAGTTTGAGCTGTTAAGTGGAATACCTTCAACTAGAAATGAAAAGAACAATTAGTGTTTTCCTTTTAATTCCAACTACGTTTGCTTATATTGACAGATACGCATATTTCATGTACAATGTGCAGACTTCTTCAGTGTCTCAGTCCCAGTCGAGTTATTAGTACGAGACACTGAAGAAGTCTGCACATTGTAGACGAAATGCGCGTTTCTGTCAAGATAAGCAACCTAAGTAACATTGCCCAAACCATCCAGCTTTATTTAGCTTTATTAAAGTTTTATAAACGCCACTGAAAATTAATTTGGTTTTGTTATGGTACCAGGAGATGCCAACAGGTTCCAAAATTTTAGTCAAGTTTATAAGAACCTACAGAGCTTCTTAACAACGATCTTAAAATCTTGTCTTCTGAAATTCCTATTACTCCTATCAAAGGTTTTGTTTTGACTTTATGAACACTTAAAATGCTGTTTTTCAATGCAGTTTCAAGACTAATTCATATTATCTTGTTTTGGTCAGTTGAAAAAGCATTTTGAAACCTTTTTTCCTCGAGAAAATGCATTAAACGGCTAATTGTTTAAAAGTTTAATAGTAGCCATTGTGAAGATAAATTGGCTTTTCTGGCAAAACTGTGATTTCTTTCAATCGCTATATTAAAATATAAGAAATCATTGAAATGTGGAAAAATAAATACACCCAATATTAAAGGTAATACAAATGAACTGAAGATTGGAGACCAATTTTGGCATTCCATCAATTTCGAGGAAATTCATGATTAATTTATCGGATCTAAAGGGTGTCCACGATGAAATTGCCACACACAAAATTGATTCGCAAAATTCGAGTTTTCATCCGATTGCCATCAAATTTTCAGGGATTGAGAAATAACTATTAAACTTCATTTTACCATTTTACTCGTATTTTATTGACAGTCCATACGCAAATGCCCGCACCTTGGCCTTAACCCCGGCCATAAGATTCTGCACAATCTGTGAATCAACCGTTTATTGCATGTAAACCCATACTTTCTTCAGTTCCTCGACTGTCTTCACTACCTTAGGTCGTTTAAGAAGGTGCTGCTTCATAATCGCCCAGTACTTCTCGATGGGACGGAGCTCCGGAGTGTTGGGAGGGTTGAACATTTTCGGCACGAAATTGACCTTATTGTCCGCATACCACTTCAGCACGTCCTTGGAGTAGTGGCATGAGGCCAAATCCGGCCAGAAGATTGTTGGGACGTTGTGGGCCTTCAAGAGAGGAAGCAGCCGCTTTTGGGGGCACTCTTTTATGTACACCTGTCCGTTCATCGTGTCCTGGGTCACGAAAGGTGCACTCCGCTTCCCGCACGTGCAGATGGCTTGCCAAACCAGGAATTTCTTCGCAAATTTGGACATCTTCTGAGTGCGGACATGCTCCGGAACGCTGAACTTATCCTTGGCCGTGAAAAACAGGTTGCCGGGGATCTGTTTGAAGTCGGCGTTCACATATGTTTCGTCGTCCATGATGCAGCATTCAACTTTCGTCAGCATGTTGAGGTACAGCTTCCTGGCACGGGTTTTGGCGGACTTGTTCTGCTTCTCGTCGCGATTAGGGGCCTTTTGTACCTTGAACGTTTGAAGCCCAGCCTTAGTTTTGGCCTTCTGGACAAAACTTCGGCTTAGGTGCAGCTTCTTAGCCACATCCCGAACGGAGGCGTTCGGATTTCGGTTGAAGGCCCCAACTACGCGATTGTGATTTTTGGTGTTGTACGGAATACTTTTTCCTTCACCTCTGGGCTTCCGATCGGTGGTCAACCGTTCTTCGAACCGCTTAATCACTCGCGACACCGTGGAATTCGCGATTCCCAACGTTTTAGCGATGGAACGATGCGAGAGATCCTTGTTCTCGTGATGAATGCGCAAGATTTTATCACGCACGAGCTGTTCTTTCGACTCCATTTCCGCGAGTTTTGATCACTTTAAAGCTTGCAGGATGTAAAAAATGCACTATGAACTAAATCCACCCAAATTTTCATTAAATTCTACCCAACGGTTAAAAAGTTAGAGCAATTTCATAGTGTGGAAATTTCCTCGTGGACACCCTTTATTTGTTTCAAGTTTGTTTATGTTGATGTTAATTCGCATAATTTCCGAGACGCATTAATGTTCAGCTTCTATCACGCCAATATGCACCATAAATTAAATGCGCATATGATTTGGAGCATCATACGCTATATAAAACTCAATTTGTTTGGAATATTTTGCTATCGAACAAAATTACCCGCATTAGAACACGAGAACTTTTTTTCTCTGATATTATTTACTGCTAGATGAATCAAAAGAGCAGAGAACCGAACAAAGCAGAACGACAAAAAACAACCACAATATCACAGTGAAGTTTGACAGCTGTTGCCATTTGGCCCTATACTGGTTTTGATGGCAGCCAATAGGTTCTATGTAGGTTCTCAAGTGGCCATAACATCTCTCACTGGAACATTTTCAAAATCTTTATGGTCTTAAACAGGTTTTTTTTATTTGTTTTCATAACCGTCTATAGAGTGGGCCACTTTGTACACATTTCGGCTTTAAAGATCCATAGAGGAGGTGTTGGTGGACAAAACAGTTTTGAATGTAGTTTCATTAACAAAGCCGGGTGGAGTGCTATACGGCTGGAATAGAAAGAAAATTGTTACTCGGGAAAGGTAGTTGGAATTAAATGGAAAATACTAATTTTTCTTCTCATTTCTAGCTATGCTACTATGTTTTTATTACTCATTTATCGATCTTCATTCGCATATTGCCTGCGTTGGTATTGCTTCATATTAGATCACTAATTTTACACATATCAACCCATGTAACGGGCACACAATGCTGTTGCCCCCCGCATCAAAAAACGACTACGAACAGTCAGCCGACACCATCTTCCTCTCCAGCAAAATGACAACTCCCACCGAAAAACCATCGCTCACAGCCAAAATATTCCAACTCGCTAATTTATGAGCCCCGTGCCGCTCACTCCGCCAGTTTCCCCCGTTCGATGGTGGGCCAAATACTTCGTCTGTGTTCGATTCGCACCTAGCCAATGGTCATCGAGTGTACGCCTATAACGCACCGATCGGCCGCAAGCCGGCCTGAGGTTGGATCAAAGGCGAGCAACAAAACAAGAAAAATTAATTCCAACAGGTGTTTACCCACATATGGCACACACTTTTGAATTGGGGGGCCCCCGGTTCGAGGCAATCCATTCCACTTCGTTTTGTACGTTTGCCTTTCCGAGAGGGGAGGATCTTAAGGCACTGACTGTTCGAAGTGGTGATGCGCTTGGAATACATAATCATTCCTCCAATAGAGCTCTCGGGTCTCGGGTTTCGCGCTTTGTTTGATTTCCACTCTCAGGCGGACACCAAAACGACGGGCTCTCTGTTTGCTTTATGCGATTGAGCCCGACAACCCCACCAGCACCGGCACTGAACCGATGATACCCATAGAGATCGTCCGCTCGGGTGGTGGGGGCAAAGGAATCCTCCATTTTATTTCCATCATCATCATCATCATCGAATGCCGAGACGAACCCCGTGTCTAGGCATGATAATTAATATCATTATGCTAATGTGATGCTTTCCTCGAATCGGTCTCGGATGCTCGCTTTTATGTCCGTGTGCCGCCTACCGTCGCGTCGGTGGCCTACTGGTGTATGGTTCAGTCGAGGTGGACGCCAAAACGAGACAGGTGCTTCGGTTCGTGTTCGCCTCTAATAGGTCTACGATGATGATGGCCTGCAGTAGCGAATGGTTGTAACGAAAAACCTACACACATGCCCCAACCGCTCTCGCTGGCTGCACAGACAATGTGGTGATTTATGAGCCGATGCTTCGGGTGCATTTTCAATTAGCTGCCGGGTGGGAGGATCGACTGCCGACTGCCGACGTTACACCGGCCAAACACGTCGTCACGGGTGAAAGCGCTTGACTCTAATTTGCGGTCTGGTCTTGGCGTTCGGAGGCCTGACTGATGACGGGTGCTGATTGGATGGATGCAATGACACAATGACGGTAAGTGGGGTTGTTTATTCTGGTTGGCACTCAGGTGTGAATTCGAGCTGAAATTTATCCGAACCGAAATCATTTCTCCGGTCCGGGATAAGCCGTCCCTCCATTTGCCGTGGCTTCGACAATTCGCCGCACCGCAGCCGCTCTAATGCGCACACGCGCTCTTAAAATATGCAACGTGCGGTCTGCAGATTATGACATAAATGATGAAATATAGGGAAATTACATGCGCTTTAGCTGCAATGCGCACTCGTTCCGTCTGCTTATGGTTCGCGATTGCAGGAAATGGGTGTGGTTCGACGAAAGGCGGACGGTTGTTAAAAATGTCAAATGCCTTCATTGCGGACTTACCTATATGTAGATAAAGTAAGCTGAATTCTGCACTTCGATCAAATCGGAGCCACCGAGTGAACTCACATCGAATGAATTATTTATCGAAGATAACGCTAAACGACGCTGAAGGTTTGATGGCCGTCCGAGGTGGTCTCGATTGAACCACGAAACAAACAAAAAACTCGTTTGCAATACTTTCGATTTTTGAACGCCTTTTCACGGTCCGGGCTGATTAGCCACTAATGATAGGCCGTTAATGGTCATCGTAAACAAGCTCCTTAAATGCTAATCGTCGCACTTTAGTTTCACATTTTCCTCGAAATTTTGCAAGCTTTGCCGTCGAGAAAATCTTTACGACTTTGGTCTATTTTATCGCTATTTGGGTGACGGGGAGTCAAAACCACTGTTCGACCTCGAACTGCTTCGCCATAAAGATACGATTTCTGTCCAGCTTCTTGGGCTAGTCGTTACGCATATCTGACCTTTATTAACACGGCGTATCGATATTAACATTTGGCGGCAAACGGGAAACGGGTTCTTCCACTACTGACTTCTGCATGTCAGTGGATGATTTTAGTTGAGATTCCGGGTTGATCACATGGCAGATATCATCACGGAAGTGAGATTTAGTATTTTTTTCAAGTGGAGTCCATTTGACTGATGGGGAGAGGAGAACGACGGTCGTAGTTTCGCCACAAAGATGCTAACTGCTTATTAGTTGATTGTAGACAAGTTGTTAGGTGTGAACTGAAACGGATGATTGTATATGAGATATGGGCCTTATATTTTTTGAAGTTTGAAGTCTTTTAGTTTGACTAACTGCAGGACAATGCAGCTTTTCATTATTTCCGAGTATAAAGCAAAACTTTAGAGCACTGAGGAATTATGTTACATTGTTAAGCGGCGTATTTGAAAATTTGAAGTCTCCACCAATTTGGATGAAATCTTTTGCAGAAATTCACTTGTTTTCACAAGTTGTGATCAAGCTTCGGCCAATTTCATAATGCTATGTTGTTCCGGATTTATCTTATCTAATCAAATCTAATCTCACACTCACGTAGCCAATTCTTGAAAGCATCCTGAAAAATGACGACTTATTGAAAACACCATATTTCTTGTCACCCAAAATTTGCCATGGAGAGGATTCCAATAAATAGAACGATTCCAGAAAGAGTGTCTGAAATTGCTCTACTCCTTCGAATCAAGGGAAGGAAGAAAACGTCGACCTCCCGTACCATACGTTTCCATAAAGAGTTAAATAATGTGATATTTTGTAATTTGTCGTTGGGAGCATAGATGCTAGAAAGATTAGTTTATGCTCCTTTTGCCTGGGGCTGCAATTTGTGCATTTGAAACAGAGGTCTGGCAATGAAATTCCAATGTTTTAGCGCCTAATTTCGATCACTAAAATAAGGAATGAAATTTAAATTAAACAATACATTTAGTTTTATAATAGTTTCGTAATACAATAAGCAAACAATCAACGCAAACCCATCCAAAACTACGACTGAGGGACCTGGTTAAAAATAAGAGTCCGTAGATGCATTTTGTGACTTTTGTCCACTTTGCTTCCACTGATGTCCAAGCTCATCGATTTAGCACCACCCGGGGGAGACTTGGTCCTTTACCCAATGATTTGATTATCTACAATCCGCTCAACCAATCGCAATGTTTTGTGATATAAAGGGTGATACGGTCAAAATTTGGTCAAGGGAAAACGCGTGTAAATCGGTGAAATCGTTTATTTAAAAAATCAAATTAAATTTCTTTTTCAAGTTCAATTAGTATAAAATTCAGGAAAAATATTCAGTTAGGCTTCCGTTTATCCAAATCCGAATTGCCGGGCCTTACGCTTGACCCCTGCCATCAGATTTTGTACAGCCACCTTGTCCACCTTCTTCGCCGCAGAAAGCCAGTTTGCCTTGAACTGCTGCTCGTCCTTAGCAGTTTTTTTGGTCTTCTTTAGGTTCCGCTTGACAATAGCCCAGTATTTCTCAATTGCCAAAAGCCTCCGGGATCGCGCTTTGGCCGTCGTATTTTGTTTATCATCGCGATTTGGAGACACTACCTTCTTGTAAGTCGATAGTCCGGCTCGTTTTTTGGCTCGATGCACGGTTGTAGACGATACACCCAGCTTATTTGCGGCATCTCGGAGAGATAGGTTAGGGTTTCGCTTGAAACTACCGGCAACTCTCTTTGTCGTCTCAGCGGTTTCCGATTTTCGATTTCCCCCCGATCCAGACTTCCTGGCTGTCGACAAACGTTCCCCAAACACTTTAATTACATTTGTAACGGTTGATTTGGCAACTTTTAGCGATTTTGCCAACTTTGCGTGCGAGTAGCTCGGATTTTCGCGATGCGCGAGCAAAATTTTGATACGCTGCTCTTCTTGCTTGGACGGCATTTTGACAACTGAAGAGTGAATTCCAAAATCAAAATAGGAGCAACATTCTACACACACACACCTCCAAAATGAGGGGTGTTCAGGTTTTTTAAATGCAAAATTGAAAGAAATACGTCAAGTTGATATTGACCAAATTTTGACCGTATCGCCCTTTAGTAGGCGGAATATTATAATTTGAGATAACTCAATGCAGACGTCGTCCAAATTTGGGAGATCGAAAGGCAATCGGTGTAGACCGACTTGGTATCTCACAGCGATATGCTTAGAGGCGGACCAGCAGATTCGATGAGCTTCCTCCCCCAAAATGCTATGATGATTCGGATTTATTGAGGAAAACTTTCAGGTACGTACGCTTTCCAAAGATAGTAGCAAGACTCAAAATAGAACCAAGTCTGATCATAAGACACATCAAACGTCGTGATTTTGCAAAATATGTCTCAAAGTACAGGGAGCTGGTCCAAATCGGACCTAGTAGGGGTTTATGAGCTGGATATGAATTCCGTAAATAGCTGACGCATTTGGTCAAAGCAATCATGGAGCAAGTGATGTTTGTCGTCCGAGGCTCAGGTACGACCGCCGATAACAACACCAGTAGAGAGATATAATGGCGCATTATGGCTAGCGATTGTGTCTACTTTGGACAACTAAACCACCAAAATACCAAGATAACCATCTAAAGGATGTTCCGATCAAAATGTGGGCAAGCAGAGCTAGGGAACGTCCAAAATTATGTCACGCAAAAAGTGACTTTTTATAGAACCAACCCCCAACCCCCTCCCCTTGTCACGTTTTTTGTATGGACCTCCAAATTTTTAATTTTTTTGTATGGATTGTCTTGTTTCAATAAAATCCCCCATCTCCCCTTACTGCGTGACATAATTAATTAATTAATAATTAATTAATAAGGACCATCCCTTATGTGTGGGAGTCGATCAAAATTTTTATTCATAAGTCAAATTCTTTTTTTTTCAAGTTCATCTAAAATAAAATACAGGAGAAATAATCAGCTAAGGTTCCAAAGGCCCAATAAAATTTCATAAAATTTCATAAAATTCCAAAAAATTTCATAAAATTTCATAAAATTTCATAAAATTTCATAAAATTTCATAAAATTTCATAAAATTTCATAAAATTTCATAAAATTTCATAAAATTTCATAAAATTTCATAAAATTTCATAAAATTTCATAAAATTTCATAAAATTTCATAAAATTTCATAAAATTTCATAAAATTTCATAAAATTTCATAAAATTTCATAAAATTTCATAAAATTTCATAAAATTTCATAAAATTTCATAAAATTTCATAAAATTTAATGTGTTTTTTATAAGTTTCTTAATAATTTTTATTACATTTGATTCAACTTCATACAATTCAAAATATTCCACTTATATCGAAAATATCTACCCACTTTTAAAAACTCTCATATTAAGACAGAATTTCAAAAAAATTCACAATCATGCCAGATTTAAATAGTTTCATAGAATTTCATATACATATTAGTAAAATTCCAGAAACATTCAGTACACCCTATAAAATTTCAATCATATTATAAGAAATTCTATTAAAGTGTTAAAAATGAAATAAAATTTATAAAGTTTGATCAAATTTTATTTTATTAAAGCAACATCCATTTTTAATTTTACTACATTGACTTCAATAAAATTACAATATTGTAAATAATTTCGCAATATATCATTATATATATGGAATTGATAAAATTATTTACAGAATATTTCAGAAATTTATATATGTTAATTAAAAATTTTCAACCTTAAATAATTTTTTGAAATTGAAATTTTTTAAAGGTTTACCAAGGTTTCTTCAATAAAATAGAGTAAAATTTAATTATTTTTTCTCGAATTTAATTTAATTTATGATAACTACATAAAAAAATCAACAATTTTATTACCGTTTTTTTCATTTGTTGATTTTTAATAGTAACTCTTATTACACGGTATAAAATGACCATCATATATTCTTAAATTTTACTCAAGTTTCTTTAAAGCAATAAAATTGATTTAAATTTAATATAATCCTATGAATTTTCATAAATTCAATTTTATTAATAAATTTCATGTGTTTTATAATTCATTTTATTATTCTTAGGTTATATGATAGGCTAAATTATATTTTTTTCATATATATTTTTTTGACAGTCAAGGTCTTTTCACATAAACATTAAAAAATTGGCGATGTATGTATTTTAGTTTTTAAAGCACAGTTTTTCAACTCAATGATGTTTTTAGTTTTTGCTGACTGTCCTTCCACACTTTTCTCTTTTATTAAAAGTACCTTACAAACCACGCGTTCCCATCAATCTATAGGGATTTTTGTTATGTTCATTTGGCTTTATCAGAGCTAAGGAATGGGTTGAAAAACACGTGTTCTCATATATGGGATTTTCTTACAAAAATCAGTTATGGGGGGACGGTTGGTGGAAAAATAAAATTGAAAACACAGAAATTTTGAAAAACTGTAGCTCGAAAGCTTAAATACATACATATCTAATTTTTTTTGTGTGTTTTCACCATAAACCTAACTCCAGGATGGTTTCAAAAGCTTAGAATGTCTCATTAAAATCATTTGATGAAGTGCATATTGTGAGAAGCCTCTTCACAAACTTTGCGAACTAATAAATACTTTTAGAACATTTTTCAAGACTTGTTTGACTCTGTAGATCTTCAATATTTGAACTCCATAATACTTTGAAGAGGTCTATTTCTCCCGTTGAATCGATTGAATGATATGCATGATACCAGATGACTCTCATAAACCTCTTGAGCTTAGGAGAACTTGAGGCTCGTGCCTCAATTAAGGCAGTAGATCTTGAAGGTCTCATCTTAAAAATACTTGAGAGAGCATTTATAATCTTATTGAAAATATAAGATAAAGTACATGCTGCCAAGAGGCTATCTTGAATTTTACTAAAAAACTTTCAGGACATTGTTCAAAACTTCATTGAGCTGATAGTTCCTTAAGATCCAAACTTCACAATACTTTGGAGAGCCTTACAAGTCCCGTTAAATCGATTTAATGATATACGTGTTGCCAGGAAGCTCTCGTGAGATTCTTGAGCTTGTATGTACTTTAAAATATAGCTCGTGACTTAATTGAGCCTGTTAGTCTTAAATATATTATTTTCAGAATACTTTGGAGAGAATTTAATTCTTATTGATGAAGAGTTCAAGATCTTGAATCCTGAAAAGCGTGAATTGTTTAGTGGAATACCTGTAAATCTTCGATATAATAAAAATGAGTTGGGGTTTCCTTTGTCACGATTTAACTCGCGAGCGGAAGGACCGATCGGCGTGAAATTTAGTATGCAGAGATTTTTGGGGCCGGAGAATAATCTTATGATGCTTTGAGACCCCTCCCTTTACTGGCAAGGGGGGCTCCCATACAAATGAAATACAAATTTCTACACAACTCGAGAACTAATCAAGCCAAAGAAACCAAATTTAGCATGTGTGAGTTTTTGAAGGCGAAACAGATTTTTATGGTAGCTTGAGAACCCTCCCCGTCATAAAAGGGGGGGCTCCCAAACAAATAAAACACAATATTCTGCATAACTCAGGAACTAATCAAGCAAACGGAACGAAATTGAGTATGTGGTGGTTTTTTAAGACAAAAAATGTTTCTATGTTGGTTTGAGACCCCTCCCCTTTCTGAAATGGGGGGAACCTATTCAAATGAAACGCAAATCCTTGCATAACTCGAGAACTAATAAGAGAAATGGAACCAAATTTCGCATGTGGAAATTTTTGAAGGAGGGAAAGTTTTCTATGGTGATTTGAGACTCTTCCGTCATATGAGGAGGAAGGGGGGAGGGGGTGCTCTCAAACAAATGGAACCCAAATTTCTGCATAACTCGAGAAATAATCAAGCAAATGGAACCAAATTTGGAATGGACGAGTTTTTCAAGGCATGAAATGTTTTTATGGTGGTTGAAAGCCCCTCCTCCCTCTAAAAAGGGGGGCTCTCATACAAATGAAACAAATTTCAACCAAACATGTGAACTATACCTACTAAATTTGTATTCAGTGGTTTTTGGGTCCGGGAAAGCATCTTATGATAGTTCGAGAGATTTCTGCATAACTCGAGAACTAATCAAGCAAATGGAACCAAAATTGATATGGGTGAGTTTTTGAACGCAAGAAATGTTTTTGTGGTAATTTAAGACCTCTCCTCACTCTGAAAAGGGGGGCTACCATACATACGAAACACAAATTTAAACCAAACCTTAGAACTATCCCTACCGCTATGCAAATTTGTATGCAGGGGTTTTTGGGTCCGGGAAAGGATCTTATTATAGTTCGACCCCCTCCCGCCTTTAGAAAAGGGGGCTCCCATGCAAATGATGAAAAACTTTTTTCTGCATAACTCAAGAACTAATCAAACAAATGGGACCAAATATGGCATGTGGAGGTTTTATACGCAAGAAATGTCTCTACGGTGGTTTGAGACCCCAAGCAAAAGAAACGTTAGTTAGCATGTGTGAGGTTTCAAAGGCAAGAAAGGTTTCTATGATGATTTCAGATTCCTCTTCGCCCTGAAAGGGGGGGCTCCTATACAAATGAAATACAATATTCTGTATAACTCGAGAACTAATCATGCAAATTGAACCAAATCTGGCATGTGGAGGTTTTTGTAGAAGAATACTGTTTCAATACTAATTTGAGACCCCTCCTTTTTCTGAAGGGGGGGGGGGGGCTCCCATACAAATGAAACACAAACTTATGGATAACTCGAGAACTAATCAAGAAAATGGAACCAAATTTGGCATATGGAGGTTTTTGAAGGAGAGAAATGTTTCTATGACGACTTTAGGCCCCTGCGCCTTCTTAAATTAGAGGAAGGGATCTCCCATATAAATGAAACACAAATTTTTGCATAACTCGAGAACTAATCCAGCAAATGGAACCCAATTTGGCATATGGAGATTTTTGAAGGAGAGAAATGTTTTTATAGTCATTGAGACTCTTTGGCCTTCTGAAGGGGGGGGGGGCTCTCAAGCAAATGAAACACAAATTTCTACACAACTCGAGAACTAATCAAGCCAAATGGAATCAAATTTGGCATGTGGATTTTTTTGAAGGTCAGACATATTTCTATGGTGGTTTGACACCCGTTTGCCCTCTGAAAGGGGGGGGGGGGTCTCATTCAAATGAAACGCAATTTTCTGCATAACTTGAGAACTATTTCAGTAAATGAAACCACATTTGGCATGTGGGGGTTATTGGAAACAGGATTTTTATTTATATTAAAATGGATTTCTGTCTGACCGATCGGAGTGAAAATATGAATGCAGGTATTTTTGGGGCTGAGGATGGTTCTTATGATTGTTTGAGTCCGTTTCCCCCTTCCGGCTCGCATCCAAATGAAACAAAAATTTCTGCATAGCTTGAGAAATAATCAAGCAAATGGAATCAAAAATGGTATGCGGGGTTTTTTGAATGCAAGAAATGTTTCTATGGTGAATACAAACACAAATTTCAACCAATCCTGAGAGTTATCCAGGTAACTTAGCAACAAACTGTGTATTGTCTGGGTGAGAAGAATGTTCTGATAGAAGTTTGAACTCCTATTACTCAATAAAAAAAAACTCATTAAAAAAAGCGTCAGTTCTATGTAATGTTCATTCATTTAGTTGCAGGCGTAGCAATGCTCGCACCGAGATCAGCTAGTAGAAAATGAAAAGAAAGATTAGTAATTTCCATTTAATTCGAACTACCTTTATTGCTTATTTTGACAAATACGCGTATTTCGTCTACAATTTGCAGACTTCTTCAGTGGCGTGTACATATATCTCATAATCTATTGTAACCATTCTAAGTCGCACAAGTCGTCATTTTAGCTATTTAGGGCATTGATGATGTATTGTATACGTCCGGAACATGCGTAACAAACCATATTGAGTCGATATACCATTAAGATCTTAACTTCAGGGTATTTTATAGAACTTAAAAGACATCAGAATCACAAAAAGACGGCTCACCATTATTTTAGAAACAGATTAATACAATTCCTGCCAAATAATACAGAATAAACCAGAAAATATTTTTGTATAAAATAAATACATAATGCATGGACCGAACAGAATGGAGACAACTTTTGAAAATAGTAGAAGCCACCCCGCCTTGGTCTGATTGGTAAGTGAAGTAATCAGTACACCATTGTCACTGAAAGGTTAAGTAAACGATGCTAACGATGCTAAGTCAATACTATGCTACCTGGGCAGGTTGTAGTACGAAATCGGCACCCTTCAAATGTAACCACACTCAAATAAGAGCTAGGTGCCCATTTGGAAAATGTAAGCACATCCTCCAACAGTCAAACAAATCACTCTAAGCCATCCCATCTACGCGAAAAAACAGCACCATCCCCATCACAACGCACCGATACGGATCGAACATCCCGAAGGGAAAGTTAATTTATCCCGCAGCTGTCAATAGCTGGCGAGTTTTCAGTGTGGGGGGAATTGCACGAAAATTGTAACGTCTCAATCAGTGCTCTGCAGAAAGAGAGTGCATCCAATTGCCGACGCTGGCTGGTGCATCGATCTGTTTGCATCCTCCATCATCGCACCATGTGAGTGGAAACATCGAACGTCCCAGCGCTCAAATGCAGATAAATTATGCATGTCAATTGTAATCAAACGAAAATCTTTCTTCCCGGCTGCCATTCGAATCCGATGTGAGTAAAAGCATTTTTCCGTGACGTTTGATGCGTGACAAAAACATCTCTCTTTCTCCAACGGCCTTACCCGGACAGAGACCGCGCAAGGGAGATGGACGCGCGATGATGGTGCATTTGTTTGTGGCCTCAAGGTTCCCCCCGGAAAAAAAATAAGTCGAGCAACATAAATCTACATTTTTGCCGGTTGTTCATCTGCATATGTGCAGCACACGTGAAAGTTGGATCCTGCATCCATCGGCTCGTCGCCATTGCTCTCGTCGTGATGCTGGTTGATCGCCGGTGCATTGCAAAGTTGTGATTAGAAAACAGAGAAATCACATGTCTCTATAATGTGCGGAATGAGTGCATTCGGGGCTCGGACGACTGATGAATGAGGTCCGTGTGTGTGTGTGTGTTCATCAAGCAAGCGGAGGCAAACAATTGCAAGGTAAAATCGAACTGGAAGAAATTGGCATTCAGGAAGTAATTTTAATGGTAAATACTCGGTGAAAGAGTGATTCAACCAAAGTGGGAGAGATGAACAACATAAACTTTATTCAAATGATAGATGTTACGTACTAGGATGGTAGGTGTGCTTTATACAGTTTGATTTAATTGTATTTTTATGCTAGTATAACACAACATGACATTTCACATGACATTTCATGTAAATTTATGAGGGGTATTGCCCAAATCAGGTCTGTTGTATGGATGCTCACAAATCATCCAAGTCTGTTGAATTCAGTATTATATTTCCTGTGTGGGATTTTCAAATTGGGCTTCAATAAAATTTTCTGTTGTCGGCTAGAATCCAATTTCAATGTGGCTTGGTCTGAATCTTGGTCTGGTCTAGTATTTTTTTAGGTTATAAACTTTCTAGAACTCTTGGGAACTCAGTATGATATGATGCAGTATTTACCACAGAATTGTACTGATGGCTCTGGCATTGAATGTACTCATTTAATAAAATTTAATAGCATCTAGAACACAAATCTGGAAGCCGTTAGATTCCAATAAGTGTGATTGCAGATGCTTTGAAAATGACCTATTAGCCCACTCTGCAAGGAGCCAACAACAACTTACTGATGATATGATTTATATCAGTTTTGTAATAAAATAATTTAAACCCTTATACTGTGTCTAGCTATAGCCTTCCGTGCCTTCGGGTTCCAGTGGAATTATGTTTTTGCTGCTCGTTGTTATGGACTGTCCAGGCTATCCCGACACGTAGTTTTTTTTATAACACCTTACTAAAGGAGCAAAATGGAACATGGTTCCTTTATTTTGGTTGTTCAATTATTGGAGTCCAGCGTTGTTCCTGCTGTTTGGGAAGTATCTTTTTTGACCCCAATTTTTAAAAGTGGAAGAAAATCTGACATCTGACCCTGAGTTATTTCAACACAAGATTGTCAATTTTACATTTGGTGTAAGAAATTTTTTTTAGAACTTAATGTAAAAAATGCGATTCCATTTCGTTTACCAGAAAACACAGAATAGTTATAGCAAAAATCTATTATACATGGCAAGAAAAGTCGTTAGATCTTCCGCTCGGAATACAACCCTATTAACCTGTCTGTCTACTGTGTGATTAGCTCTATGAACACGTCTTCTAGCTGGTTTGTTGGCTCCAGTTTCCTTGGCATGGTTGCGTCGCATGCCCTTACTCAACAAAGAGTTCCTTAAGACCTTCGTCTTCCACATCTATTGTTGTCCTCCATATTGCGACAGGATTTCGCTGACTGATTCCATACCGGATTGCCAGATGGTCGCTTTGGGTATATTCCTGACACACTCTCCAGTTCATATTAGTCATCAGCGACGGACTACAGAAGGTAACATCGATGACGGATGTACGACCATCCCTGTGAAAAATGCTAGCGGAACCTACGTACGATAGAGGAACTTCCAACATTGCCAGAGCTTCTAACAGCCTGTACCCTCTAGCGTTGGTACACATGCTGCCCACTTCACAGCCAAAGCATTGAAGTCTCCTCCGATGACGACGGAGAGTCATCAAAGAAGACCTGCATGCATCTTCCAGAGCCAGAGTGAAACGCCACTTCATTACGGACCTACGAGTCACTCGTTCCAAGAGATTGCTTTCTTTGTTGAAGAAGCAAAAAATGATAATCCTGTTCTCCGACGAAAAGTTTTTTTAGTATCGATGCTGTGGCCGACAGCCGCACGGACCGGTTCATTTCACCGCAGAAAATGGAGAACGTTCCGGAAAAAGTGAAATTCAAATTTCAAACCAAACATCCGGCGGGTGTCATGATGTTTGGCTTGGTGGCGTCCAACGGTTTGAAAATGCCGCCTGAGTTCATTAATACTGGAGTTAAAATCAATACCGAAGTGTATATCGGTATTTTAAAGGACCAAGTGCATTCTTGGGTGATGGCCAACTTCTCCGAGGAACGTTGTCCTACAGCAGGATGGAGCGCCGTGTCACACGATCAATCGAACCCAACAATGGTTGAACGATAACATGAAATTTTTGCCGAAGGATTTGTGGCCCCTAGCAGTTCAGATCTTAATCCGTTGGATTATTCTATTTGGGCATATGTTGAAGCACGAGCCTGCAAAACATCACACCGTAATTTGACAACCCTGAAGTCAACCATGACACGCAAATGTCGCGGGACTACGTCCAAAAGTTATTAATAAAAATGGAGGACACATTGAATAAATTTGTTTAAAAGGACTTTATAAAGATAACTGCACTCGAAAATGTTGATATTATTGCTTGAATAAGTTGAACATGGGATTTGAAAGAAATAGAACAAATTTTCGCATTATTTTATGCCGCACCCTGCACATTGTAGACGAAATACGCGTATCTGCCAAGACAAGCAAAGGTAGTTGGAATTAAATGGAAAATACTAATTTCTCTTCTCATTTCTAGTTAAACTGATAGTGCTTCGATAGACTAGCGTATATTCTCAATATGTAAAAACTGGAATGTTGGAGCAGTTCTGAAAAACGATGTGCTGAATTCAACTGACGTCGGCGTTGAATGAGATGTTTAACTAGGTATGTTCTCGATTTATTCTCCGCCCAGAGATGCAGAGTAAAATTATTTAAATTTCGCAACCGATTTTAACCAACAGTAAGAATGCTGTTGGGGCCACCCACAAGTGTGGGTGGTGTATTACAATGGAATACAATAAAACGTTGAAATATCGAACTCAAGGAACGACTTAAAATAACAGGGATGCTGTTCGGGCCACTAATAAATATGAATGGTTTCTATCAATAACTCACCAAACTATATTTAAAAAAAACAAGTTTGGGGACCGATTTAAACCAGCAGTAAGGATGCTTTTGGGGCCATTTCAAGTTTGAGAACTGATTTAAACTAATACTTGAGATGCTGCTGGGGTCACTCACATCTGCGGGGGGTTTACCTTAATGGAATACAGAAATACGTTGAAATATCGAGTTTGAGGACCGTTTTAACACATTTAAACAAAAATATTTAAAAACAATCCCACACCACTTATAACCAGAATGTAACCCGCTACCATTGAGTTGTACTTGAAGTTCAGAAATACAATTTTAATTTAAAACCTAAAAATCAAAGATGCGTTGCTGAACATCAGCAATAAAAATATTACATAGCACAGCAGTTAATCCAACACATACCCCAGAGAGATGCAGAGAACTTCATGACCCCACTCACGTGTCACAGGAAATAAAGTTTCAATAAGAAGAAGATCACCACCGGGCCCAAGTAACACACAAAACATCTTTTTAGAATGATTTATAATTCTTTGTATTATAAATGCATTATAAACGTATTGCAAAACATGTCAAGTTTGGAGCGGTTTGTAACTCTCGAATTCTATATCACTCTGACAAGCGGCGAGCTAAAAATACCTTTTCCACTGTTCCAAGTGCTTACTACTTCATTATTGTTCTTAAAAACATGTTTCCATACATTAATAATACATAAACAGGACAAGATTTTATGGGCAGTTCTGTTGAAATTACATTACATCAACCTTGTTTTGCAAAACGTGTTCTTTTTTCTCCGTACGATGAACATTGTGGTTTCACAGCCGACGGGAAGCATATCATACATACTCAGAGTTCACAACAAACTGAGTTGGCTTAGCAAAGAAGCTACAAACCTATCACGCCAAGGACTAGTGTTCAAATCCCACACTTGGCGATATTATATTTTTGTATGAGGAATTTTTTTTTCCATTTTATGTTTTATAAGGCTTTACTTTTTGCGCTTTTTGCGTCATATTAAAGTATGAAATGAAGTATTATATACCTAAATTTATAACCTATTTTTGTCATTTAACAGTACTATAAACTTGATTAGTACAACCTGTGTTGCTTAGGGGAAACGCCCAACAAGTGTTACGGGTGATCCAATAAGTGGAGAAACAATAACACGCTGCGTGCCATGGCAAACCAGCATCGGATGGCCATGGCAAAACAACGTTCATAGAAAAAAGTCATCACGAACAAACACTGAGTGATGACATATAACATTCAACTGACTCAAAATAACGATTGGACCTACAAAAAAAAAACATCAAACAAAAGATGTCATAAATTGAACAAATATTAAACCACAACAACACATGCATTGATAATAAAACAACCCAAGCAACATTGCCAAACCCTGCCTGCTTTATTAGGGTTTATTAAAGTTTTATGGAAGCCAATAGAAAGAAAATTGATTGTATTGTGGAACCAAGAGTTACCAATAGGCTTTATATTTTAGTCAGGTTTGTGAGAACCTACCTTTTTTACTCCTATCAAAGGTTCTATTTTGGCTTTAAGAACTCATAAATTGTTGTTTTGAAATGCCGTGGAAAGACTCATTTATATAATCTTATTATGGTCAGTTGAAAAAGCATTTTGAGACCATTTTGCTTCCAGTAAATAAATTAAGAGGCAAATTGACATTGAGGGATGTCCCAAACTGACCGAATAATATGAATAAATGTGATTTTTTCCAATCGTCATATTGAGGTTGGAGAAATCATTGAAATGTGGAAACATTAATACATAAAATTTTAAATGAATTATGGGAGATCAATTTCGGAATTTTTTAATATAAGCTTATTAAATTCCATCAATTTTCAGAAAATTTATGATTAATTTATCGAATATATATGTTTCAATTTGTTCTTGTAGGTGTTAACTCACATTATCTTCGAGGCGCATTAATTGTCGGCCCTTATCGTGCCAATATTCACCAGAAAATTAAATGTACACGTGATTCGGAACATGATACGCTGTTAAATACTCAATACGATTTGGCAATTTTGCTATCATACAAAATTTCCAGGAAAACTAGAATTTTTTTTTAAGATATTATATACTACAAAATGAATCAGAATAGCAGAGAATCGAACAAAAACCAACCACGATAGCCAAAAGGTTTTATGAAGGTTCTCAAGTGGTCATAACATCTTTCACTACAACATTTTCAAAACCTCATGGTTTTCTAGAAGTTTTATTAAATTTTTTTTTTAACCGTCTATAGAATGGGCCACTTTTTAAAAATTTCGCAAATTTCGGCTTTAAAGATGCATAGAGGAGGTGTTGATGGACAAAACAGTTTTGAATATCGTTTTATCATTAAAGTCGGGAGGAGTGTTAATCGGCTGGAATTAAATTAAAATTGTTACTTGGAAAGTGATGCAAATGACAGTAGTAACAAACAACGTCATTTTCATTTTCTGCATTATTTTACATTATTTTTATAAAAAGGGAATGCTAGATTTATTCAAATAAATGGGATATTTTATGTAAATTTAAGCCATATATCGCTGGAATCAGTTCTGTTCGATGGAAGATTGCAAACATTGTTATATGAGATATGAGAGATTGTAAACAATTTGTTTTTATTCGAGGTGAAATTGTACGCGACTGTTAAAATTCATTTTTTATCTGCGTATTCAAATTTCATCCCTTCAAGTGTAGTGGATTTGCTGCCATAATTTGCAGATCAGTGGCATATGGAGTGGAAATCAATTAAAAATAGGACTGATATGCGATTCAACGCATAATAGTACACCTTTCACTCAGAGATTCACTACGGAACCACCAGCGACTTGCTATGGTAGTCCTGGCTGGTAAATATAAGCTACTTTTAAAATATGCACTGTAATTAACAGCCACAGGAAGCAAAATAAGTTCACACGTTGAGACAAAACTGAAGTGCATATGATACCTAGAACGAAGGAGTGGCTCTTTTTAGTTTACATACATGGTTTTGTATTTTCGAGCAAAATTTTTAAGAAAAAGTATGAAAGTCGAGTTCTAATGTGTTTTGAATTTACTCATATTACTATATGTAATGAATATATGAAACATACTTAATAGAAGCGAAATATAAATCATTACGTCGACCCAAATTGTGTGATTTTCTTCAAAATTCAGATATTGTAGTTTTCATATTTTTTTATTGTGTACACTGAACATTAATTTTCGTTTATATTACGGAATCGAAGGTACACAGAAAAAAATGAAAATTGCTCACGATTCAATCTGAACCTTCACTGAAAACATGGTGACTTAATAATTAGTTGAATGCAACTTCCAATTTGAAACATCATAAATAGCAAGAAGCACTGCCTTC